>JALPQD010001023.1:0-209504 GCA_023101885.1 Typhlomys cinereus | reverse complement strand
CGCCAGCGGCCACCCGAGCTGACTACCCATTCCCCAGCTGTGTCTTGTGGAGCTTCATTTGTGTTACTCTTAGAATTTCTCCAAAAGCCGTAGTGACTTGGCCATCGGCGGGACTTCTGAAGCCCCTTAACAAGTTCTGCATTTCGGAAAAGAACAGAAAAACTATAACCAATAAAAGAGGAACTTTAGCGTTTCACCCTTCAGTCTAGGAAAAACTCCTTGCTCCTGCTGTGGCTGGAACGTGCGCCTGTAATTCCAGCTACCTGACATAGGAGGTTACATTCAAGGCCAACCTGGACACCCTAGTATGAATGAACCCTTTTTTGTCTCAAAATAAAAGATTTAAAAACAAATGCTGGAATGGCGGGATTGGGAGAGAGACGGGTTTCAGTGGTGTTTAAGTGTTTGCCTCACAACCAAAAGGATCTGAGTTTGGCGGCCGATTCCACGTATAATAAAAATTGCCGGTCGGGGAAATGGGGCGGACTGCCACTTCCGGCACTGACAGTGAGGCAACCTGGGAAACTCAGGCCAAGCAAATCAGGAGGAGCGGTGAGCTATCCCCGGTGGTGAGTCCTGAAGTCCCCCTTGGGCCACATACGCACACGGTGCCCTCTCTCTCTCTCTCTCTCTCACACACACACACACACACACGCACGCACGCACACGCACGCACACACGCACGCACGGCTGGGGTTATAGCTCAGTGGTAGATTGCTTTCTTACCATGGATGGGGCCTGAGGCTCAATCTCCAGCTTCAGACAGGACAGCCAGACAGACAACGACAGAAAACAGAGAGAGTACAGCGGAAAGAAAGAGGATGGAAAGGAGAGTAGCAAAGAGAGAGGAGAAAAGAAGAGAGAAGGAAGAAGAGGAGGGAAGAAAGAAAAGAAAGAGAGAGACGAAAGACAGAAGGGGAGAAGCGTTAAGAAAAAGAAAGAGAGGAAGAGAAGAGAGACAAAGAAGAGAGAAAAGAAAGAGGAACGGAGAGGGGCGAAGAGAAAAGAAAGAGACGGGAAAGAGAAGAAGAAAGAGAAGAGAGACGAAGGAAAGCGTGTGCGAGAGAAGAGAACGAAAAGAAGAGTGAGAGAGGAGAGAAGAAAGGGAAGAAAAGGAAAGAGAAAGAAGAGAAGAGAGAAAGAGAGGGATGAGAGAAGAGGAAGGAAGAAGGAGAGAAAAAGACAAGAAAGAAAGAGAGAAAGAAAAGAGGAAAGCGGAAGGAAAGAAAGAAGAAGCAGAGACAAGGAAACGAAGGAAAGGAGAGAAGAGAAACGGACGAAAGAAGGAGAGAGGGAAGGAACGGAGATAGAAGAAGGAAATGGGAAGAAAGAGTGAGAAGAGACGAGAGAGAAAAGGAAAGAGAAAGAGAAGAAAATGAGAAAAGGAAAGAAGAAAAGAGAGAAGAGCGAGAAAAGAAAGAGAGAAGATGATGAAGATGAGCGCGAGGAGAGAGAGGAGAGAGGAAGAGAGCGAGAGAAAGGAGAGAGGAGAGAAAGAAAGAAAGAAAGAGAAAGAGAGAAGAGGGAGAAACGAGAAGAGAGAAAGAACAAGAAAGAAAGAAAGAAAGAAAGAAACGAAAGAAAAAGAACGAGAAAGAAAGAAAGAAAGAAAGAAAGAAAAGAAAGAAAAGAAAGAAAGAAAGAAAGAAAGAAAGAAAGAAAGAAAGAAAGAAAGAAAGAAAGAGGAAACGAGGAAGGAAGGGGAAGTTTTGACTTTTTAAGAACCTTCCTGGAGGACTAGAAGCGTAACACAATACGGCAGGTCATGCATAAAGCTCTGGGTTTCATCCTCAGCACAGAGAAGGAAGAAGGAAGGAGGAAGGAAGAGGGGGAGGAGGAGGAGGAGGAGGAGGAGGAAAAAGAAGAGGAGAAGGAGGAAGAGGAGGAAGAGGAGGAGGAGCAGGAAGAGGAGGAGGAAAAGGAGGAGGAGGAGGAGGAGGAGGAGGAGGGGTTACCTTGTTGTCATGCCACCTGGCACAGGCCCCAGCTGAGATCACTATCAGGTAACCAGAAGCACAGGTGTTCCTGAGAGGAAATTGTTTTCACATGGAGTTTGCCTAAGTCCCCAGGCTGTGACTCATGGCGCCGCCGGATCTCCCCAGGGAAACCTATGACTGCAGGGTTAGAAAGCTTGGCACACAGGTGAATGCCCTGCGCTGGGGGAGAAACAGTGGGCATCCAGGCCTGGGACAGACGGCTCGGTGGGTAAAGGAGCCAGGGGCACCCTTCAACAACACAGAGGTGAGGTCGAAGCAGGGACAGAGGCACCTCCCGGGGGCTGGGGGCATCTCACGGCACAGAGAAATCCAGAAACCGGAAAGATGGAGAATAGATGATGCTGCATGAGGGGGTTCTGGGGGTTCTGGGCTCCCTCCTGCCACCTCTGGTAGCAGGACCCCTCTATCTGTGGAAGCCCCTAGGAGGAGCAGGGCTGGAAAGGCACACCTGTGTTCAGGTGAGAAGTCGGGGAGTCATGTTCCCACGGGTGCAGCCACTGGATGAGCTGCCCTCGCCGAGTCGCCAGCTCTGTCCCCGCTCGCAAGGGCAAAGCCTGACACATGCAGCGTCATGAAAACAGTGGAGACCCACTGGGAAGAACAAGGGGGTTCAGAGAGAGGGGACGGGACAGGAAGGGAAGACAAGAGCAGAGCAGTTCTCCTGCCTGCTGATGATAAATTACCACCAAACAGCTTAGCGAACGAGGGGTCTATTCTGTTACGATACTCTGGTTACAGTTCTCAGTCCAGTTAGCAGAGAGCACGCACCATCCGCAGTGTGCTAGGGAACTGGCGGCACCGTATCCATGAAACAGCTGAGAGAGGGACAAGTCTCACTTGCCAGACCAGCATGTCTGGACACGTATACAGAAGGATGCCAACTTCCTCAACCAGCTCTCTGTATTGTATTTACCTGCCCAGAGCCTGGTCCCACCCACCATGGGCTGGGCCTTCCCCTCAGCTAGACAATCTCCTGCAGGTTCACTCTGGGCTTAATTCAGTTACTAATTATCTACCACTGTGTCCAGAGCTTGACCCTCCCCCAACCATCAAACTGACATGTGTACCTAACTATGACAAAGGGGAAATGAGCAAAGCATATTATAATAAATTTTAAAAAGAGAAAAAAAAAGAACTTGCATCCAACGCAGCTCCCAGCATGCCCTGGGACTGGTCGTCAGGCGACCTCAGGACCCTTCTTCCCTGTCACCCTGGCCTGCCCTCCTCCCACATGGGACCCAGACTACTCTTTAAGGACCTTTCTTGACTTTCTGTGGTCTGAAAACAAACTAGCTGTGAAGTTGCACCAAGAAACCAGTTGGGGTTCCTGGCTCAGAGTTTGCCCGGTGTGGGGGGTCTTTCCAGCACAGCCCCAGCTGCTGGAGGTGAACCTAGAGTGGACGGAGGGCCAGAGGATGCGCTGGATGAGGATGCTTGAATTTCTCACCACTGCCAGGAAACATTTGGGCTCGCTGCTTGGGAGGAATG
The DNA here is from genome assembly GCA_023101885.1 of Typhlomys cinereus. NCBI lineage: Eukaryota > Metazoa > Chordata > Mammalia > Rodentia > Platacanthomyidae > Typhlomys > Typhlomys cinereus. The sequence continues at coordinate 206,019 of JALPQD010001023.1, read as the reverse complement.
TCACTTATCGCAGCCGGGACGGCAAAGTGAACTAGTGCGTCCAGGCCGCAGCCTGGTCTCGTGTTTTGCAAAGCCCGAGAGGCGCCTGACCCAGAAATGGATCATGGTTTGGGTGTAAACTGTCGCTCATAGTCTCCTGCGTTTGAACACTGCCCCTGGGGCTCGTGGAACCGTTTGGAGGGAAGTTGTGGAACCTTTAGGAGCTGCAGCCTCATCGGATAAAGTCATGGGGCCCTGCGAGTTATATCCTGACTGGGTTCTGGTTCCAGCTCTCCACTTCCGGCTGCCAAGAGGATGTGACCAGACACTTTACACTCCAGTTGCCCAGTCACAAATTGCTTCCCCTGCCTCCCCCTTCGCTGCTATGATGGAATGTATCCACTGAACTGTGATCCGGAAGCTCTTTCTCCCCTGGGTATTCTGTCACAGCAAGGAGCAAAGAAACCAGGTTAGCCTCTTGCCTCTGGTTAAGGGCTGCTGCTGGCCAGGCCCTGCCTCTTAAAGGCCCCACCACCTCCTCAAATAGCCACCATGTGCCTCTGAGGCCAGCTCACGTGGTGTGAAGACACAAGTGCCCGTCCCATGGGCCTGGGTTCATGAAAAGGAGCTAAGCATTTTAGTCGAAGGACTTGTAGCTTTTCTATGCTTCGTTCATCTCCAAGTCACCACGGTCGACGGTTACCCCAAACATTAGATGTCAGCAGCCAGTCGGCAGAACATGAGCAAGGACGCCTGGAAGCTTCCACGCTGAGCCAGTAGTCCTGAGCTGTGGCGCCGGCTGGGGCCGTCACCGGCCACCAGAGTCCCTCTAGCTCCGTCCTTCACCAAGCTCTTCTAGAGCCGCAGGACTGTGCTTCTGTTGGAAAGGGACAGATGCGCTCAGAGGGGCCTTGCTACGTCTACGAGCCTCTAAGATAGATGGCGGCAGCGGCCACAGAACAGAACCCACACCGGGCTTGGCTCTGACAAACTCGCCTGCCCTCCTGCTCCGTCCCTCTCATCTTCCTGACCCTCCTCCCAGCACCTGTCACTACAGCTCAGTCTCATTGTGAATCACCCATGTTATTATTGGGAGACTTGCTTCCAAACAGCCACTTATCCTTCGAAAGAGCATGGTGTGATTCAGCTCGGGTACGACATCAGATGACGTCTGCATAGCACCCCAGCGACTTTGGGAGGACTGGGAAGGAAACAGACCAACGAGAAAAGCACTAGCCGAAAACTCACTAAAGAACGCGGTACAGGGATGCCTGAAACCATGGCGCTGGCTACTCAGCAAGGCGACTTCCCCAGGGCCCACGGTCACCTCCAAGGCGCTCACTGGTCACCCGCTCCCTGCAACAGCCTTTGGGTCAGGAAGAATGAGTCAAGGTGGCAGCAGGAGCCAGGTGTCTGCAGAGACACGAGCCGCAGGCGTGTTAGCATGGGGGATAGGCCGCAGCACAGGGGAAAGAGTGCAGTCATTTCCCAGTGCCCACAAGGAGGACTGCAGGGGGGTGAGGGGTTGGAGGAAACCCAAGTCCTGTCACTAGGGACTCTGCACCTACTTCACACCCCCCCACACACTCCTTTCTCCAGCCCAAAGAATAACTGCTTTATATCCACTCAAAAGGCAAACTTCCTTGCAAATAGTCACAGTTCCAAACCCTCCCAGCACCCCAGGCAACTTGATACTCAGTGAAGCACTCCATCCCTGGATACTTTACATCTAAGATCTCCATTCTGTCGGGCCACCCAACACCACTGGACCAACTTCATTTGGGGGGATCCTGCTCCAGGGGCTGCACGGCTTCTCTGCCTGCCATCCATCGCCTGGTAGAGCAGGAGGGAGACTCGAGTGTTACGTAAGGCGGCACCATTCCCAGAACCTCTCCGCTTCCCCAGAGACCGACTTCCCTGCCAGTTAACGCTGAGCCTTTTGCAGCCAGACCTTATGCTACTGCTAATTTTAAAATAATAGTAAGACAGCCATCCCGGGTTCTTCTGTTTCTTAGCAATGGCTCTTGCAGACTTCCAACTCACTTGAGGGGCGTGATCATAAGATAATGAAGCTGGGGGGCTGGAGAGGTGGCTCAGGGGTTAAGCCTCTGCCTTGCAGGCGGAAGGTCCTGAGTTTGGATCCCAGATCCCACATATAGACGCCAGGCGGAAGCGGGGGCGGCCTGCGTTTCTGGTCCTGGTAGGGCGGAGCCTGTGAGTCCCAGGGCAGAGTAAACAAGGAGGTGGAGGCGTCCATGGTAGTTCCCGAATTCGTCCGTGGTTCTACACACACACACGGGTGCACATACATACGCACACACGCACAACTGAATAAATAATAAAAAAGATAATGAAGCTGATTATTATCATATATATATATAAATACTTTTCGTGTTTTATGAAGATAGAAGTTAATCAAAAAATGATAATAAAAGAACCATAGTTGGACCTTTAGAGCTAAAAGTAACAAACCATCACCTATTTTCAATGCTGGTTCAAAAAGATCAAGATAAGAACATCTGTAGCTATATCTTCAAGAGAAGTAACTAAGCGGCTGGGGAAATGGCTCAGGGATTAAAACCTTTGCCTCCCAAGCAAGAGGACCTGAGTTTGGACCCCAGTTCCCATGTTAAAAAAAAAAAAGGTGGGCAGATATGGTGGTAGCCCATAGTTCCGGCCCTAGTAAGGGTAGTCTGGGAAACCCCAGAGCAAAGCAATAAGGTGTATGAGCAATTGAGGATGACTCCTGATGTCATCCTTGGACCTCCACAGACACACATACTCAAGTCCACAGATGGATAGACAGACAGACGGACAGATGGACAGCCAGAGACAGACAGACAGACAGACAGACAGATAAATAGATGATAGAAAGTTAATATTCACATCACCATTATGACCTGCAATTATCTAAAATGATGTTTCAGAACTATCTTCTCGGAAGTCTTTTGTCCAAATCCATGCTATCATTTGGAACACATGTGAGAGACCACTGACATGGGGAGTCTTTCCCAGCCCCAGGCACCCCGGGATGGAGAGGCCTCTGTCTGGAGGGCAGTGCTGTGCGTACTGAGGGCCCACAGCCTGCCCGTCACCTGTGGAGCAGGGCGGGCCCCGTAGTCCTGAAACCAGCCCAGAGCAGCCCGGGTGTAGCCTCTCTCAGCCCTGGACGCATGAACCACCACACGGTGGGCTGTTTCCATCTACAGAAGCCACCTGAGAGCTGGAAACAGAGAAGACCCCCAGCCAAGCGTCTCTCAGCTCCACCACTGGACCCTCTGGGGCTCAGGGATCGCATGGGACCCAGGCCGTGCAACGGGACAGAGCAGACAGGCCCAAAGCTTCCTTCTATGAAAAGAAGCAGCATTTCGACTTTTGGGTGGTCAGCTCCCTGTCACTCTTTCAATGTTATAATTAATCAGAACATTCCGAAGACACTGACCCGCCACCTTTGTGCCACGGGGTTCAGTTTAAACGCCTATATCAGCACTTTGGTGAGGGTCTGTTATTAGTTAGGGCTCTCGAGAGGAGCAGAACCGAGCAAATGAATATGTATGACAAGAGGGATTTACGGGGTTGGCTTTCACAGTTTGGGCTGAACGTCCAGCAGCTACTCAGTCCATGAATCTGCAGCCCTTGGCAGTCCCAGGCCGCTGCTAAAGGTCCGGAGAACTCCTGGTGAACCAAAGGTCTTCAGTCCACGTCCAAAAGCTGAAGAAGACAAGTTCTGACAGTAGCGAAGGGTGTTCATCCAGGGACAGAGTGATGTCTGCACCAACCAGGAGTGGAGGCAGGGGGCAAAAGCTAAAGCTTTCCCCTCAGACCCATCTATGTTTCTAGAACACAGCCTCAGAAAGGTGCAAAGGGGAATCCCTCCCCCTCCCCAGCTAATCCTTCCTGAAATACCTTTACGGGTCTTCCCAGACATGTTTCTTAGTTGATTCCAGACCCAATCAAGTAGACAACCGGGATCAGCCATCACAAGATGGGACGCATACTTCCGGATAAGGTCACAGCCGAGGGAATCACCCCCAAGAGGAAGGTAAGCCCCAAAGACGGACGCCTAGACAAGAGGTATCTCCCAGTGCAAAACCCACAACCATCGCTGCTCTGGCGGCGTACAGATGCTCTAGGTCCTGCTGAAGCAGGCACAGAAAGAGAGACAGGGGTGACCACAGCCCGTCTTTCCTGTTCATTGAAGACAGACGAGAAAAGAATGGATGTGGAAGGGTCATACAAAGTTGTGAGCCAGGTCCGTGGGAGGAGACCTGAGAGGTCGGGATGGGCCCTCTGTGGCAGGTGACATCTGAGCTACATGGAAAGCTGTCACTCTAGATCAACAAGAAGACAGTTTGCTTTATAAGGAGGAAAGAGGGGGTGGGGAGGTGGCCCAGGAAAGCGCTTGCCCTGCAAGCAGGAAGACCTGAGTTCAATCCCCAGAACTCACACAAAAGCGGGGCTCAGTAGCTTATGTTTAGAACCCTAGCACTGGAGAAGAGACAGGAAGATTCGGGGGCCCATTGGTCGGGTAGCCTAGCCAAACTGACGAGCACCAGGCTGAAAACAAGAGGCTGTGTTTAAAAATAAAGTGAATGGTTCCTGGAGAACTATGCCTGAAGGAGACCTTGGCCTTCACACACATACACACACACACACACTGCATAGGAAAAGGGGGGGAAGGAAAGTTGGAATCCCTACGTCAGGGAGGGGGGTTGACCTGCAGGAAGCAAATGACAAGTCTCTAAGACCTGGCTATGCACCAAGGCATCTGTTTGTGATCTGATCACTGAAGGGGTCGTCCTCCGGCGACGGCCATCATCTGAGAGGCGATGAGCTTACCTGAGCCACTGCGTGCGTCCAGCCGAGAATTCCAGCTCAGAGGGATCATGGGCCATCCCTGGGGTGATGATCAGCACACCCCCATGTGATCGTCAGCAGAAGAGATTCCAAGAGGTACTGGAAACCCCAGGCCCTGTTCCCAGCCCCACATTCCAACCTGGCTGCCCAAGGACACCCAGGCACCAGCTCTGTCAGTTCCTCTCCTCCCAGAGATAAGCGCTGGGGTCCTTTGGGTGCCAAGAATTCTCCTTCTCTGCTGCTACCAAAACCCAGAGAGCGAGCTTGGTAAAGCCCCACGGGCCGCTCTGTGGGAGCCCTGTGCTCGGGGCCTGGGAGGGGGCCGTGAAGGAGACCCAGAGGGCTCGCCACAGGAACAGGACAGGAGTCACCCGGCAAGCAGCAGGAAAGTCACAAGATGCTCCAGCTTGCAAAGGAGCAGGAGGCAGCAGCCCCCAGGAGACAGAAGGTACTGGGATTCCTAAGCCTCCAGTGTGCGTCCCCACAACCAGGACCCAGTGCCTGAGGGTTCAGCCCCAGGCCTTGACTGAGACAGACTCGCCTGCTCCGTTCTCAGGAGCTGTGACACCGGAAAGCTTCCTCAGCCTATGGATTTCCATCTTTAGCGGATGAAATAGCTGCCAGGGAGGTGCACGGAGCGCCATGCAGGGGAGCTGCTGCTGCCGCCCGGGCAACAACGGAGGCCAAGTACGGATGGTGCCGGGCAGGTGGCACCTGGACAAGTGGGCGTGGCTGAGTCGCAGGGCCGAACCAGGTCCCCACGGCCCACCCTTGACTATGTAAGCGCCAGTAGGCCCTTCCCCTTCACTTTGCAGGCCCTGGTACACCCCAGCTCCGCCTGGGCTCTCGGCCTCAGCAACGCTGTGGACCCCTTTCTTTAGCCAAGACAGTGGCCTTAAACTCACACCCTCCCCTCTGGCTCTCTTGTTTTGTGAGAACTCTAGGTTTTAAGACGCAGCTTCCCAGCGGACAATGTCCAGCTAAGAAAGACTTGCATCGCGGCGTCTCTAACTCCGTCAAGGCTCCTACAGCTCACAGAGCTGGGGTGAAGGGACGAGGCAGAGGGATGGTTTAGTCCCGGGTAATCGCTCAAACGCTGAGCAGTACAGACATGAGAGGGACTAGCGGGGAGAGCGTGAGAGTGAGACACACCAAACACGGCTGGCCCCGGGCCCCGGCCAGTCGCCATGCCGTCCGGAGTCGATTACAGGGTGTCATTTTCTGGGGAGCACACGGTGCTGCTACAAATCAAAGTGCCGAGGTGTAACGTGGCAAGCAGTGAGGGGCGACTGGTAAGTGGGCCCACCGTGACTGGCACCCACGTGCATCGTAAGCTCGGCAGGCAGCGCCCAGCAGGGGCGTGGGCCAGGCTGCTCTGGCAGCAAGCGTTGGTCCTGCGACAGCCACGGTGTCAACAGAGGATGCTTGTTACGGATCCCCTCGGCCCGGTCCCCATCCTCAGCACAGATAACTTTCATTCACACGCACTCACACTGTCCCTTACACGTGCCTGAATCCACGCCAGGCCCCACAGATACTTTCACCCACACGCACTCACACTGTCCCTTACACATGCCTGAATCCACGCCAGGCCCACAGCCTAGGCGGTGTCTTTACCAGGTGGTTGGCAACTGGTACTCATGGGTTGCCCCAAGGAAATAGCCAGCACGGCCCTGGCACGAAGTCCTGAGGCAGGAAAAAGGCTCTTCCTCCCCCTCCAGAGGCCACCAGACACCCCCCCCCCAGGGAGCCCAGCATTTCAAGGTCTCCAGCTACACGTGAACTTACACTTCGCTCTTCAACTGCAGGGCATCTGTCACCTGTCTCAGGCTGAATCCTGAGGTATCTGACTGAACTACACAGTCCATGCGCAGTTTTTAATCCCACCGACACCAAATCTAGGTCACTGAGTGAGACGCCCCACCCACCGGAACCCCCTCCCTAACAGATGCCTATTACCAGCAACGGGTGTGTTCCTCCACCAGCAGGAGGGCACAGGTGTTCCAATGCCCGCTGCCACTGTTTCTGCCTGACCCACCCGCCACCCCTCTCCACCTTGAAATCCCAAGTGTCCTTTCTTTGACTCTTCTCAGCAATGACAGAACACAGTTAGGATGAGACTCTAGAAGGTGCTGGGAGGCTGTCACAGTTTGCCTTCATATTGATGAGCAATATGTGACCAAACATTTTGGAGGGGACTAAGAGGTTGTATTCTTTCTCACAGTCGTCCAGTTGCATCTCTTGGTCCAACTTAGCAGAACTCACATCAATACCAGGGGCCTAAGGAACTGGCAGAGAGCACATCTGTCCAAGTGGAGCTAAGAACGCCAGCTCTCCCTGAATCACCTTCCTGCATCTTCTTATCCACCTGTCCAGAGAAAAGTACCACCCACCATGGGCTGGGCCTTCTCCATCAATTAGACACCTTCCTGCGGGCCTGCTCAGGGCTTAACTCAACCACTAATTCTTCACAACTGTGCCACTGCCCATAAGCTTTTCCTTTGGCAGGCACATAGCGGGCAGCTGCCCTGAAGGCTGTGCTCACAAGGGCTTGTGCCCAGAAGCACAAGTGCACACCAGCAGGCACACATGACCATGGGAGACCTTTCACAGCCCCTCCCCCCATCTGCTTTCACTTGTTCCTCACGGTGGGAAAGAGCCACCTTGAAATCACCTTCTTGGATCAAGAGTCACGAGGGAGCAAGGTACAGCCAGGTAACAGGTGTGCACTGGTCACAACAGGGAACCAGCATGTCCAAAAGCAGGGCCTTTGTGACCCCCAACCATGCAAGATCAAAATAAGGTCAGAATGGGGTGCAGACGCTAAATGCATAGCAAAAAGCCCCAGCGAGGAAGAGTGTGGGACTGGGCTCATGAGCTATTTGAGACGGACCACCGCACATCTGCACTGGCGTGGGGCTCTGGGAGTCAGTGTCTGGCCATCGGAATAGTCCACATGGTTTTTATTGTCCTGAATCCAAACCCCCAAGGAAAGTCTTGAGGATACGGTCCATGTCTGCCTCCAAGACACACACTCACACACACACACACACACTCACACACATATACACACATGCTCACACGTTCACACATACACGCTCACTCACGCTCACACACGCGCACACACACACACACTCACGAGTGCTCACACATCTGGAAAGCCTGCACATGTCTTCCTCCAGCCTATCGTTCATACTCAGGTGCATTCGGAACATGAGCACAACGTTCAGCAGGTGATGGCAGCAGCCAATCAGCACCCAGGAGTCTCCTCAGGATAATTATTTATTATTCATAGTCATCAGCATCTTCATTAATTATTCATATGATCCTTAATTATTATCCTTAACAATAAAGCAGTAAATAGCAGAAAAGTCCTTGAGGTGCCTAAGGCCCAGGGCCAGGTGCCTCCGGGCAGTTAGACCAGCTAATGCCCCCAGGGCAGTGGGGGGACCACAGACCCCCGTCCACTGCCCGGCCCTGCCCCTGCCTCCTCCCAGTGGGGCCCAGGGGACTGCAGGGGGAGGGGTCCCGAGGGCAGGGGAGAAGCTGCTCCTTGGCGGCCTCGCCTGCACAGCCAGGGCCTCCGAGAGGAGGGGCCAGGTACCACCCTGAGCCCTGGGTGAGCCGTGTGTCCACGCCGGGCAGCGTCACTCACTAACTGCCTGGGTCTGAGCCATGTCTGTGCAGGGGCTGGGAGGTGAGAGCCCCCAGCTGGCCGGGCAGGGAGAGGCGTCGAGCGGGACCCTCTTGCGGGAGCTCCGGGGCCCCCGGGGGAAGCTCCTCGAACGCCACAAACTGGGAAACCTGCAGAGGAAGCAGAGCGTGAGCAGAGCCGCGGGGCAGGAAGGGGCGAGGAGGAGGGACGGTCAGGAGCGAGCACGGAGGATCAAGGAAGGTCAGGTGGGCAGAGCAGGGACTTGAAGAATCGGGGGACCGACCGGGCAGCTACGGTAGGGCACGGACCACCAAAGGGAAGCAGCTGCGACTGGAAGTAGAGGAAAGCACGCTCAGGTCTGAACCCATGGAGGAGCTGAGCCCCCAAACTGCACAGCTGCCCCAGCAGGAGGGACTTGCCCTGGCCAGGGAAGATGCCAAGTCCCAGCCACTTCCTTCCCCAGGGAAGGTGGCAACTGGATCCAAACCCAAGCTGGAGTAAGGAGTCCTTGCTCTGGGACACGTGCCATCCTGCAATTCTCAAAAGAACTCTGGGGCCCTGGAAACAGAGGCAGGCCAGCGGCCAGGCGGCCAAGACCAGGAGAGCGCAGGGCAGACGGGAGGGGTTTGTGGGTGCTGACGCTCCTGCTGGCGAGATCCTGCGGGGGAGGCTGTGAAGGGAGACTGGCACATTTGCTGACGTGGGCCCTGGTGTCTGCAAACAGGAGCAGGCAACATATGGGAGGGGGAGCTGTGCCAGGGGAAGAGGGGGGCAGATCCCAGAGGGCCTCTGGAAGCCGCGGGAGCACCCGCCGCCACCCTGTGCAGCTGTCACAGGACGCCGCTACGGCTGTCCTCTTGTCTTCAGGGGACACTCGGGAGAGGACCAAGGGCAGCAGAAGCCTACTTCCAGCGGGAGGGAAGACATGCGGCCGGGCAGCACTCCCTGAAGGGCTTGGCACCCGGAAACGCCAAGCTTTAAGACAGCAGTGGTAGAGCAGGGAGCCAACACGGGCGGACGGCAAGGCTGGGAGTGTCACGAAAGCAGGAAGCCGCACCACGCAGCCCCGCCCAGAGCTCAGACGGGGGTCCCACCAGGCCCTTCAGGCAATGCAGGAAGCTCGGGCTGGCTGCCTGCCGCTCCCTGGCCCACCTGGCCCCTTGTGGTGTGAGAGAGCAGGGCCCCGGAGCCAACAGAAAGGTCTACAAGGCAGACTTGGGGTGCACTCAGACCCGAGGAGGGGCTGGGAACAGGAGTGGGCCCAGATCGTACCTGAGAAAGCGAGTCCAGGGTGAGGGTAGGGATGGGGCTGGCGGGCAGCAGAGGGGAGGTGGAGGGGGGGCCAGGCCCCGGGGTGGTCACAGCGCTGTAGGCCGGAGGAACCAGAGTCATCTGCCTCTGCAGCAGCTGGAGGACAGTAGCCAGGTCTGCGCTCAGCCGGGTTTCCAGCCTGGGCATGGGGAGAGGAGGCACACTGTGGCTCTCGGGGGAGTGAGGGTTTCCAGCCTGGGCATCGGGAGAGGAGGCACACTGTGGCTCTCGGGGGAGTGAGGGTTTCCAGCCTGGGCATCGGGAGAGGAGGCACACTGTGGCCCTCGGGGGAGAGTGAGGGTTTCCAGCCTGGGCATCGGGAGAGGAGGCACACTGTGGCTCTCGGGGGAGTGAGGGTTTCCAGCCTGGGCATCGGGAGAGGAGGCACACTGTGGCCCTCGGGAGAGAGTGAGGGTTTCCAGCCTGGGCATCGGGAGAGGAGGCACACTGTGCCCCTCGGGGGGGGGCATGAGGCCCACTCCAGGGTGCCTTGTGGGGAACAGGGGCCAGTTGATCAGCCTGGGGCTCCCACCTCACCCAGCTGAGGAAGGAGAAGGTGCAGATGCCTGGCACAGACTGGCCTCGAGTCCCCCTCTCCCTGCAAGGCCACCAGACACCCGGGCAACCGGGCGCGGTCCTCTTGAAATGCCGCAGCCGCCCCGCCCCACGTCCTTGGACCGCCCCTCCTCACCTGTTCAACTGCCGCTGGAGCGCATCCAGCCTGCTCTCCACGTCACCCCGGGGTCGCCGACCGGGACTGGACAAGGGGATGTTGAGGAGGCTGGGGGTGGGGGCAGGGCAGCGAGGCAGCTCCTGGTACTGGCGGCCCCGACTGTCCCCCCAAAAGCTGAAAATGTTGGATACCCCGGAGAAGGCGCCTGGAGCCAGAGAGGGTAAGTGAGACCAGGAAGACAAGACAAGCCCCCTGCCCACCAGGGTCCACGGCCCCCCTACCTGACAGGGGGTTACAGGTGTCACTGCTCTTCTCCACATCCTCAGTCAGGGGATCCCCACATGGTGGCTCTCCGGGGGGCCTGGGGCTGGAGAAGGGCACCAGGCGGAGGGGGCTGGAGCTGCGGCCTGGGCCTTCGTCCTCACTGGTCTCAGGGCTGGAGGGGCCGCTGGAGAGGCTCTCCCCCCATGGCCCTCCCGACCTGCCCCGGTGACTTGGCCCTGCCCCAGCCCGGCCAGGCCCCTGCCCTAAGGCAGACACCTCCCCCGGCTGCTCCATGTCTGCGGGAAACAGAGAACAGGCCTCAGAAAGGAGAAGGGGCAGGGCCGGCACACAGGTGAGGACAGCGGCATGGTCTTCCTCCCGCCCTCTGCCGCCTGAGAGCCCCTGCCATGGCCCGGCTGCCCGTGTGTGGCATGGGCGCTGCTGAGCAAAGCTGTTTGAGACCTCCTGTGGCTTGCCCCAGCCATCCTCTGTCCTGCGCCTCCCCCATGAGGGGGTTAAGGACCACCTGCCAATACTCTGGCCCAGGGAGAACCAAGAAGGCTCATCCTCACGCTGGAAGGTGGGCCAGAGCTCCTTGAGGAAGCCAGTTCAAGCGGGTAAGACAAGATGGCAGCCTTGGGGCGGCAGGCGTGGGGAGCGAGCACACGGGGGACAGCCCGCCAGGGGACAGCCCGAACCACCCTCTGTAACCTCCCAGCCCTCCCCTGGGACAGCTCACCCTTGTCCGTGCGTCTGCGGAAGGACAGCTTGCGCTTGCGCTGCCGGGAAAAGCCGCCCTCTAACTCCGCGCTGCCAGGGGAGCCAGGGATCATGTTGGTCTGGAACCAAGAGCAGGGTCGGAGACCTTCTGTGCCCCACGGCCCTGCCCCAGCCCGGCTAGGCCCTCCCCCTAGGCAGACACCTCCCCGGGCTGCTCCGTGGGGGGGGACACAGAGAGGTGGCCGGGCACCGGCGCTCTGGGCAGTACTTTCCTCCCCTTTCATCTTTACCCCTAGACAAGCTGCGGTCAAGGCCTAGTCTGGGATGCCGCTTGGCAACGGGCAGAGAGGCTCGGTGTTCAAGGTCATGCCCACGAAGGAGGGGCCCGGGGTGGTGGAGGAAACAGCTCTCCTGGGGATCGAGGGTGGCACACTCACGTCTCGAAGATTGAAGGTGATTTCCAGACTGGACCAGAAGTGGTCTGAGAACTCGGGGTACATGTCCAGCACCTCCAGCAGGTCGTCCCGATGGATCTTGTGCAAGTCGCAGTAGGTAAGGGCCCTCACGTCCCCGTTGGACTTGCCAGGCCGTGCGTACAGGTTGAGAGGCTCCCCGAAGATGTCATTCTTCCCTGGAGGCCACGGAGAGAACAGAGACCTCGGCTCGTGGCACCAGCGTGGAAAGCAACAGAGCCGCTTCCTTCCTCTGGGGCATTTCCATCCAGGGTGGGAACATCGCCCACCCATCAGCCAGCCTCTAGCCATAGAGCCCGGTAAGCAGGCGCCAGCTGTGCTGCCTCCGCGCCTAGCAGTCGGACCCACTGCCCGCGGCCTGCAGTGCCAGCAAAAGGGATCAGGAATATCCCATCCCTCTGCAACTAGGAACCAGTCAGAACGATACGCCCAGGTTGTCCCAGCTCTGCCTGCGGCCCCGAGGTTCTTGGGGTGACCCTACTTCTACCCCAAATCTCCTTTTAGCCAACTGCTGCACCCTCATGGACAATCTTCTTCAGGCTATAGATGAGAACCCGGTAGTTAATCAAGACCAGCATCTCTTTACTGAAAGAAGAGAGGATAGCACATCTTGGCACGCAAGACAGAAGAGAGCGAAATGTACATGTGTAGTGAGACTTGATGCAGCTGGGGAGGGTGTTGTGGGATGCTGAGAAATCAATATCTGAAAATGTTCTACTGTGAGGCATGGTCAAGAGTTGATGCATGTGCCTTGAAAGCATGCAGGGCCAAGGAAAGAACAGGGCAGGGCAAGAAGCAGGGCCAAGGAAAGAACAGGGCAGGGCAAGAAGCAGGGCCAAGGAAAGAGCAGGGCAGGGCAAGAAGCAGGGCCAAGGAAAGAGCAGGGCAGGGCAAGAAGCAGGGCCAAGGAAAGAGCAGGGCAGGGCAAGAAGTCACACACACACCCCCATCCCAGTGCAACTCATACACGCAGTTGGGGGAGGAGGAGGAGGAGGAGGTGTGAGAGAAAGGGCCAGGACTCCATCCGAGCATAACTACACTGCAGAAGTTCCCAGGAACTACAGGGTCCCTAGCGAAGCTGAATGCACAGCTTCCAGGTGGGTTTCTCCCTCTGCTACCAGATGACATCCAACTTCAAGGAAACAGCACATGTCTGTCTGTGGGAAGATAGGCCGGGAACTCTCTGAGTCCAGCAACCGTGTGTTTTTGGAGGGTCCTCTCCGTTTTCCTGCCTTGGAGGACTCGCCCTGGGGTGAATTAAAGGAGCCCAAGGGTCCTGCCAATAGCCGTGGATCCCAGATCGTAATGACTCTGCCTTCAGAGGGCTCAGGTCCGACCAACATTCCACCCCATACCCAAGATGGCCACGACGACATCACCCCGCAGGATCTCAATGGAGCCCCGGGAGATGAAGTAGAGGGCGGTGAGCAGGTCCCCAGCGTGCACTAGCGTGTCCCCTGGCGGTGCGTGGGTGGTCTTGAACTTCATGGCCAGGGCCCGCAGGCAGCCCTTGGTGGCCCCTCGGAAGGGCTTGCAGTGCTGCAGCAGTGAGCGGTTCAGGTGTAGGCAGATGTCGGCCTGCAGGCACTCGGGGAAGCCCTTCAGCACCTGGGGACACGGAGGTGGCTCAGGACACTCCCTGGGGACTGAACCCAAGTGCACTAACTACCCCAGTGCACTGCCCACGCTTCCTGCCCAGGGAAACCTGATGCTCCAAGCCACCAACGGCTCCCCCAGAGCACTGCGACTGTACCCCCTGGGCCCCGCACCCTCGGTTCCAGACTGCAGAGCACCAAGGTCACCGCCTGCCCTGACTGTCCTCGGCGTCAAGGGCTCCTTAGCAGCGCTGGGTCGGCCCGAGGCCGGCGCACGCGCGAGCCTCACCGCGTTCATGTCGATGCCGTTGGTGTAGGACCAGGCGTGCTGGAAGTATTCCTCGAGGCGCTGGCGCAGCGGGTTGGGGATCTGGTGGAAGCGGATGAACTCCCGCACGCGGAGCATCTGTGTGTGGTAGCGGGCCGTGCCCGAGTACAGCCGCTGGATGATGGCAGACACGTTGCCGAAGATGCTGGCATACATGAGGGCTGGGGGCGTGGGTGGGCGGGGCCGTCAGCACCCGCAGGGACCCCGCCCGCCCACGGGGACCCTCTGCTCAGGCCCCGTACAGGTCAACGACACTCGCGGTCCGGTCACGTCTCAGTCTGAGAGTGGACATACACAGGCTCAAACACACGGCGGCCTTCAGGTGTCCCAGCTCCAAACCCACCAAGACGGCGCCCCCGTCCCCCCCCCACCCCGGGCTCTAAGGGTGCGGAGGGTGCAGGAGGGGGCGGGGCGGGGCTCTAGGCCTCGGTCTACCCTAGGGGCGTCCTCACCGCCCCTGCTCCGGCCCCGCCCCCAGCCCTGGCCCCGCCCCCGGGACGCACTCACAGCCAATGAGCATGACGCAGATGGAAAAGATCTTCTCGGAGTTGGTGTTGGGCGAGACGTTGCCGAAGCCCACGCTAGTGAGGCTGCTGAAGGTGAAGTACAGCGCCGTGACGTACTTGTCCTTGATGGAGGGGCCGCCCAGGCCGCTGCTGTTGTACGGCTTGCCGATCTGGTCGCCCAGGTTGTGCAGCCAGCCGATGCGCGAGTCCATGTGCGGCTGCTCCATGTTGCCGATGGCGTACCAGATGCAGGCCAGCCAGTGCGCGATGAGCGCGAAGGTGCACATGAGCAGGAAGAGCACCGCCGCCCCGTACTCCGAGTAGCGGTCCAGCTTCCGCGCCACGCGCACCAGCCGCAGCAGCCGCGCTGTCTTGAGCAGTCCAATCAGCTGGGGACGGGCCACAGTCAGTGTGAGCGAAGACGGGGCAATGATGAGGGCATGCTCCCTGGGACTCCCCTCCCTCACAGCGAAGCCACTGCTGCGGAGCGCCTCCCACGTGGCACCCGGCGCGGATATCTCACTAGTCTACCCGGCTTTAAGATCCACTCGGCTGTTGAGGCGTGGAAACAGCGGCCCAACAGAGGCGACACTCACCCCCAGGTGCCAGGCTAGAATTCTCAGTACATTTTTTGCCCTGGTGTGCTGACATGCGTGTATGTGCTTTGCACGTGTACATGCACATGTATGTGCACAGAAGTGTGCATGTGTACATACATTTGCATGCGTGTGCATACCTGCATGCGTGTGTGCCTGTGCATGCATGTGTGTGTGTGTGTGTGTGCCTGAGGTTGACATTGGGAGTCGTCCGTAATCTCTCTTCCACCTTATTCTTTTGGAGACAAGGTATTTAACTGAACCAACCCAGAATTTGCAAATAGGGGGAGATGGAATTACACTTCTAGCCAGCTTGTTCTGGGGACTCCCATCTCCACCTCCTATGGCTGGAACTACATGTATTATTCAACACCCTCCTGGCATTTTTCGT
Organism: Typhlomys cinereus; assembly: GCA_023101885.1. Taxonomy (NCBI): domain Eukaryota; kingdom Metazoa; phylum Chordata; class Mammalia; order Rodentia; family Platacanthomyidae; genus Typhlomys; species Typhlomys cinereus. The sequence goes on along the minus strand of JALPQD010001023.1, from coordinate 190,671 downwards.
GGGCTCTGGGGTGCCGCAGTCCGGTCCTCTTTCTCACCCAGAAAGCACTTTAACCACTGGCACTCCCCTGGCCCTTCCACTACATCTTAGATGGTAAATGGTGGCCCCTCTGAGTTCACAAATCAGGAAAACGAGCGTCCTACAACCCTGTGGTTAGAGCAAACACGGATCTGTCAGGGCACATGCTTGTCTGTACCCCTCTTTTACCCCTTGGCCCACACCCCCTCTCGGCTATCCCCTCCTAGTTCTCTGCCTCCTGCGACGCCCACCTCCTCAGAGCCTGAGCCAAAGATCAGCAGGTCGAAGGGAATGGCGGCCACCATGTCGATGAGAAACCAGCCCTTGAAGTAGTGGACGGCAATTCGGCCAGGGTGGCTGACCACCTCCTCGTTGGCGTTGACATAGGTGGTGCGGAAGTTGATGAGGATGTCCACGATGAACATGATGTCCACAATGAGGTCCACCACGGCCAGCGGCTGGCAGGCGTAGCCGCAGTCTTTGTGCGCTGGGAGGGACCCGTCTTCAGTCTCCTTCAGCAGGAAGGCGGCCGAGTAGGGCGTGAAGACGGCGGTGTAGATGACCAGCAGCAGGATGAGCCAGTCCCACACGGCCTTGAAGGGGCTGTAGTGCAGGATGGTCCAACGGTGGATGCGCGGCGCCTGCAGCTTGTACTCGGGCAGGACGTCGGCGCCCAGAGACAAAACCTAGACAGGGAGGGAAGGTGCCAGTGAAGGACAGGGACGGGCAGACGATGGTGACAATCTTACCAGGACCAAGACAGCAATTCTACCAAAATGCTCATCCCTCAGGCAAATGGCCACAGCAACTGACTACCCCAGGGCACGACGGTTCCCAGAATGCCTCGGAGCAGGGGCACATCCTGGCTGGCTTGACGCACTTCTGGGAAGTTCCCAGAATACTTGAACTTAGGAGGGCATCGTGCAGAAAAGCCCAGTACCGCTTCCCATCAGCAAGGCAAGCCAGAACCTCACCCTGTAACTCACACCGTGCAATAGTCTCCCACACCCCCCAAATCACCTCCCCCCCACTTTCTCTCTCTCTCTTTCACACACACACACACACACACACACACACACACACACAGAGTCTCAGCCTAGAAAAATGTATCAAGAAATGTACCAAGGACTCTACAGCTCCCAGCCTGGGCACTGCGCCCAGGAGCCACTGTACCAACACATAAAACAGGCACTGCAGCTCCCTGGCGGCCCCATTTCATGACCAAGGATCCCGGTCACCCAGTCTCAGGCCTCTCAGCTTCCCTGGGGGGAGAAACCAAAGTACTCCCCATGTCCCCATTGTCTCAGCGCCCCTCATGCCCCATCCCAGATAGCTTCCCTCACTCTTACAGAGAGACACAAGGAACCTAGAGACCACTCCAGAAGAGCTGGTACCTAAACTATACGGACAGATGTACATCCAGGAGGGCTCAGCAATGCACTCACAAGGCAGCCCCTCAACACTCAAAGGCAGCCCACCCATCCAGACAAGAAGGCAACCACCATGGCCAGAACCTCCCCACAGCCAACTACGGCGCACTCAGGTCAGACTCGGACCAGCTTTCTCTGTATCCCTCTGTGTCCCCTTCATACGTCCCTGTCCTTCAGAATCCTTTTGCAAACATCTGACTCAGTCCCAGAACCTTCTCTCCAAGCCCTTCCACACTGAACCCTGCCCTTGCTGGGCAGTAAAACCTCAGGCTTCACCAAATCCCAGAGTCGCCAGCCCCTCCCCAGAAGCACAGAGCCCAGGGTCCTACAGCCTCGAGTCTCTGGACTCGGTGGAGTCACAAGACTCCCAATCCAATGGAACTCCTCTAGGCCACCTGCACAGCGGACCGTTTAGAGAACGTCATGTAGGAAAAGTGACCTGGAGGGTCACAGTGAGGGATGTGACCACCAGGGAGGGGGAGTGGTACAGAGACTCGAAAGACATCAGATGGGGTTGGAGCTAGCAGCACGGGACTGGGTCAGGGGAGGAATCTGGGGACCGACTCCCATGCCTGCCTTGCCTTCAGCCCAAGTATTCACTGAACTGGAGGGTGGTGGCTTTCCAAAGGGCCAAACGGGGACAGGCCAGGACCCCACAGACAAAGGGTAGAAGGAGAAAGCTGTCCTTCCGTAAGACTCCTCTCTATGCCTCAGGGGTCAGGCCTGGGGTACTACGCTGGACCATCCTGGACAGCAATGACCCTGCCCCAGGTCTGCCAGAGCCCCCGTGCTGCATGTGGAGCGAGCCTGAGACACAGGGTATGGACCTGCTGGCCACCTATCTTCCCAAGGGTCAGCCCCAGCTCCAAAGCCTCTGGTTTGCCACACGGCCTCGGGCCAGATCTGTATCTTCATGAACTTGGTCTTTACACAGAGAGAAGAATCCTACCTTGCCTGTCTCCCGCGTGGGAGGAGTGCATGAACTCAGACAGGGTGAATGGGGCAGCCACGGTGCCAGGGGGTGGAATGTTCAGCCCCACCCAAAGTACCTACAGGAGAGCCACTGGTGGCAAAGCAGTGCCTCCCAGGGGACCATGGCCCAAGTGGTCCTGAAGAAGTGAGCCAAGGCCTCAGCTGGACATACCCTCAGTGCCCATGCAGTGGCCTCTGTCCAGCTTCCAGGACCCCTGAGAGTAAGCCAAGTTGTCGACGCTCAACACAAGGTCCCGAGTGGCAGGAAGCTGGGAGCCTCCCCCCATCTCCCAGTCATCCTCCCTCGACACCCATCTGCTTCCTAGCATCTCTTTCCTCCCTTGCATTCTGATCTAGAAGAGTGTGGGTCACAGGAGCCAAAAAGAGGGGCCAGCCCAGCACGGGGAACCCTGGGAACGTGGCCAAGCAAGCAGGAGGAGAGCAACCAGCTCAGGGGGGGCCGACTGAAGATGCAAGGGTCCCAAACCATCCAGCTTCCCAGAGGCCCTGCACCAACCGGAGCCCCCATCTGCCTCGATGCCCCATCTGCCTCAATGCCCCAGCCTCGGGAAGGAGGGGGCCTGGGGAGGGTTCACCTACCTCCTGGGCCACCAGGCTCGAGATGCGAACGGCCCGCCTCACACGGCCTTTCTGGGCCCTGGACCTCAGAGCCCCTGTCCCGCTGGCCTTCCTTGCTGGGGCCGCCATGGAGGACTTGGCACCCCCCAGCCTGCTTGCCCTGGGGCCCCAGGACCCCGCCAGCGCCTCACTGGTCCCCAGCAGCAGCCCCAGCCCAGGCTATGCGCCCAAGGCTGGCCGACTGGCAGCCAAGGCCGCTTCTGGCATGGAGCCAGGGTGACTGGGGCTGGGCCCCGGGGCTGGGGTCACCTGGGCGGTGAGTGTGGGCGGCAGCCTCTCTGGCTCTGGCTGTCCATGGCCCCTGGTGTGGGCCCCTTGCTAACAGGGTGCTGCGCTCTGCCCGCCTGCCGCTCGCCCGGCGGCCGCGGTGGGAACCGCTGTTACTCCGGCCGGCCCCTCCTCCTTCCAGGTTCCCACCCCCGGCCCGCCACCCTGGGCTCCCCCCGCCTAGCCCGTGCCCGCCCTCCGCCCTGTGCCCGGCCAGCGGCCCCCTCCCCCGCGGCCCCGCTCCTGGCTCTTGCTGCAGCCGCACCCGCAGCCCGAGCCCCTCCCCCTCCACCCAGCAGCCTGGCCTGTCACCGCAGATTAATGGTCTCCCCGACACCCCCGCCCCGCAGGTCCAGTGCTGAGCCAGCCAGAGTCAGGCAGAGACACCCAGAGATGGAGAGACGCCCGGTGACTGGCAGGAGCACCACACAGAGACACACAGACGCACAAGCACAGACCTGCACGCACAGGCACCGCGTGGACCCAGGGACAGCACACGCAGCAGGGACCAGGTGGGAACAGGGAGACAGGAACCAGAAGGGAAGAGGAGTGGACACCAGATAAGGGCCTGGGGTGAAGAGGGGACAATTCAGAGACAAGGCTGAGGGGCTGGAGGGCTGGCAAGGACCCAGCAAGCCAGAGGCACAGGAGCACAGCCAGAGGCGGGCCAAGGGAGGCCCGGGCAGGGCAGCTTCCTCGCACGGGGCAGCTGGCATGGAAGCAGAGGGGGCAGCTTCCTCGCACGGGGCAGCTGGCATGGACGCAGAGGGGGCAGCGCCCTCGCACGGGGCAGCTGGCATGGAAGCAGAGGGGGCAGCTTCCTCGCACGGGGCAGCTGGCATGGAAGCACAGCGGGCAGCGCCCTTGCTCGGGGCAGCTGGCATGAAGCGGGCAGTGCCCTCACACGGGGCAGCTGGCATGGAAGCACAGCGGGCAGCGCCCTTGCTCGGGGCAGCTGGCATGGACGCAGAGGGGGCAGCGCCCTCGCACGGGGCAGCTGGCATGGAAGCACAGCGGGCAGCGCCCTTGCTCGGGGCAGCTGGCATGGAAGCAGAGGGGGCAGCTTCCTCGCACGGGGCAGCTGGCATGGAAGCAGAGGGGGCAGCTCGGAACAGTCCCTCCTCTCCCAGGCTTCTTTCTGTTTACCCCACCATCACCCCCAGACCAGGAAGTAAAGTAGGAGCTGGGGGTAGGGGGATGCTGTAGACCTCCTGGCTTCCAAGAGGGGACAGGTCAAACCAGCTTTGCAACAGGACCACGGTGGTGAAAGGTTGGTTGAGGGGTAAAGTAGAGACCATGAGCAGTCTGCATAAAAGCAAGGTCTAGGAGCCTGAGTCCTTGATCTAAGAGAAGGAGAGACTCCCCCCCACCCCCGTCTCATAGACAGAGCTCAAATCCCCAAACCTGGGCAACCCTATCTAAACTCTGGGTCTCTGGCCCAAGATTCGGGAACTCGATCGATCTGGATCTTCAGTAGCCCTCCTCAGCCCCTATGGAAAGGAAACTCTCCCCTCTTGCACTAGAGGGGCACAGAAGGCACTTTGAGACCACCACAGCACCAAGCCCTTACCCTCCATCTTGGCTTAGAAGACTCATTACCTGTGCGGTCCTTCTAATGCCTTCTCCTATTGCCCCAGGAACCCCCTTATACACGCTTCACACCCCTTAGCAACCCCCTTATACATGCTTCACACCCCTTAATAACCCCCTTATACACGCTTCACGCCCCCTAGTAACCCCCTTATACACGCTTCACGCCCCCTAGTAACCCCCTATACACGCTTCACACCCCCTAGTAACCCCCTTATACACGCTTCACGCCCCCTAGTAACCCCCTTATACACGCTTCACACCCCTTAGTAACCCCCTTATACACGCTTCACGCCCCTTAGTAACCCCCCTATACACGCTTCACGCCCCTTAGTAACCCCCCTATACACGCTTCACGCCCCCTAGTAACCCCCTATACACGCTTCACGCCCCCTAGTAACCCCCCTATACACGCTTCACGCCCCCTAGTAACCCCCTTATACACGCTTCACACCCCCTAGTAACCCCCTTATACACGCTTCACACCCCCTAGTAACCCCAAGGCTGGCTTCCTCACCCACTGTGGCTTCTTACGTGCCCTGTGTCAAGTGCCGTCTCCTCTCCCTGTGCCCACACCACATCCCATCAACCCATCGTCTACATCTGCCCATCAGGAAAGCAAAGCACCTCCTCTCTCTCTGGCTCCTCCTCTGTGAAACGTCTCCTCCCAAACCGTCGCTCTCCCATCCCAGCTCTGGACCATGTCCCCACCTCTCAGAGCAGACCCCTGGATGCATGGCCTCTACCCACGTGGACCACACCTACTCACTCCTCCCTCTCGACTCCAAGGTCCTCCAAGGTGAGCGGAGAGCCAGGCAGCTGGGCGCCTACCTGAGTGACCTTCTCGGTGACATTGTGGGTCCGTTCCTTTATCTTGGGGGCTATGATCTCCCGATCGCTGGTAGGCGAGGCCAGGAAGGGGTCGCCCTTGAGGTCCACGAAGTTGAGGGTGATTTGGGGGATCTTGCTAATGGTGCGGTAACGCACGAGGTCCGAGTCTGAGGTGGAGTTAAGCAGGCCGCTGCGCAAGGGGTGCATGGCCCCTGGGGGGAGAGACAGAGCTAAGTCAGGCGGGCGGCACGGGGGCAGAGGGGCGGCACAGGCTGCAGCGGAAGCCAGGCCCTACCCAGGTGGGGGGGTGACGGAGCAATGATGGGGTCCAGGACTGCACCGCTACAGAAACAAGCAGGAGCCAGACCCCTTTCTGGATTGAAGGAGACATCACAGGTGGAGGCAGGAGAAAGGAGAGGAGCTGGACAGCATACGGAGTCCTAAGTCTCTCCTGCCCTTCTCTGTTCCCCCGCTCAGCCATCCTGGGACGGCAGCTCCATGGGCCAGCAAAGGCTCCGTGAGTGGAAGAATGCAATGAATGGACGTTTAACAGAGTAAAAGGCCACTTAATGAGATTAAATAAGTGCTTAATGGGATTTCCATCTCCCAGCCTTCCAGCCACCCAGGACGTGGGGGAGAGGAAGTGGCAGGTCTGGGACAGGGCAAGTCACACGTGCAGGCAGGGCAGGAGGAGGGGCCGGGGCCCCAGGCAGGTGGCAGAGTCGACACTCACCTGTGCTGGCATGACGCGGCGGCGGGGGCAGCGCCCCGGCTCGCATGGCCTCGATGTCGTCGGCCGAAGAGGCTCGGCGCACGCTGGCGCAACTCTCTCGGGAACGCGTCCGGGCCAGACTGCAGCTGGAACCTGAGGCGTCGGGGTTGAGGCTGTGTGCCCGCGGTGATGGGTGCGGGCCAGGGGCACTGGCCGTGGGTGAGCTGGGGCCCACCAGCGCGCGCCGCTCCTCTGCAGGACCGAGTCCAGCCACGTGGTTGTCCATGGCCGACACCTCGTCCAGGGCCAGGGACTCGCTGCTGGGCGCCGCGGGCGACAGGTCCACGTCCACCACCACCGTCCCAGGGGCACCCGCACTGCCCACGCCACCTGTCCGCACGGATGAATCCCTGGCTGTCAGCGCCAAAAGTGCAGGCAGCTTCAGGCGGAAGGTCTTGGCTCTGCCTGTTGGAAAAGGGAGCCATGTAGGGGGAAGGCAGGATCCAGGGGCCTTGAGTCCTTGACAAAGAGGTCTGGGGTCTCTGACAGCAGCAACCCCCTACTCCACATCCCATGCGCTGCATTCCCCACAATGATAATCCTAATCTGAAACTGTCAGCTCCCTTTCCAGCCACACTTACAGCAGGCCCATGAATTCTCCCTGCTCCTACAAATGCACCCGCGGGAACCATCATGTCGGACATGACGGACGCCTCGGGCGGCCCGTCCCGGACCTGCATGTGAATGAGGAGGAATGCCAAGGGCCAGACCTCACCACCCAGCTGTTGGCATACGTAGGGCCAGTGTCATTACAGCCTAACAGGTGAGAGCTTTTGTTATGACTCTGAGCGGACAATTAAAATGAAACCCAAAGAGGCTGCGATAGCTACAGGTGTCACCTAGAGGAGCCAGGCTCAAGCTCTGGGCACGTTTATAGGGACTTGGCAGTTGAGTTAAACCCGAACAAGCCTGCGGGAGATGATCTAATCGATGGGCAAGACCAGCCTGCAGTGGGCAGAGCTATTCCCTGGGCAGGTAGACAGGGATGAAAGGAGCCGATTCAGGAAGTTGGCCTACTTCAGCATTCTTGAGCAGACATGTGGTCGGCAAGTGAGGTCCGCCCGTTTCTCAGTTGTCCTGTAGATATGTATGGGTCACTTCCCTTGGCATCCGATGTTGGCATGAGTTCTCTTGCCAAGCTGGACTAACAACTCTAACTGGACAATCATAAGCCAGAATAAAATCCCTCGTTCCCCTCAGTAGTTCGGTTGTGAATTTATTGGCAGCAAACTGCCGAAAGAGGCCATTTCAGGAAAGCAGGATCTGAGCCTTTGGACCAGTCAAGGGAGCCTGGCAGCCGTCACACCTCCGGCGAGGCCGGCAGGCGTCTCGTCCCCTTCACGAGCCTCCACTTGAGACTGGCAGCCACAGAGGGAGAGCTAAGGCGAGCGACACAGCTTCCTCCTGAGCAGCCAGCCAGGGTGAGTCCCTGTGTCAGAGCTGCTCAAAGTGACTCTGGAAAGGACGCTTGGGAACCGGGGCCGGTGGGATTCAACGAGGCCTCAAGGACCTGTGAGCCCGGGACTGATGCTCCACCGGGGTCTGCCCAGCCTGCCCAGGTGGGACCAGGTCACTCCTTGGCGTTGTCTCCTTAGCCTCAAAACACATGTGCGCGCGCGCACACACACAAGTACATGTAGGTGCACACATACACACACACAAGCACACACACACAAGCACACACAAGCACATGCAGGCACACACACATAAGCACATGCAGGCACACACACACAAGCACACGCAAGCACATGCAGGCACACACACACAAGCACACATACATGCACACACATGCACACATACACAAGCACACATGCACACACACAGCACATACATGCACACACACAAGCACACACATGCTCATACACACATGCTCACACACAAGCACGCACACACATGCACACACACAAGCACACACACATGCACACACAAGCACACACACACATGCACACACACAAGCACACACACACAAGCACACACACAAGCACACACACACACAAGCACACACATGCACACACACACACAAGCACATGCAGGCACACATCCCATTCTTTCCTCAGGAGCAAAGGCCTATGGGTAGGTCATGTCCCCAAGAAGTACTCCTATCTGTTCCTGAGCTAGCTCAAAAGTTCAGCAGTACTTACCAGAGGTCAGCCAGCTGGTGGGGGGACCCCGGTGATTAGCGTCACGAGCCGGGGACCCCACCATGTCCTTCTCCATCACCACCTCAAAGTTGAGAATGAACATGATGACAGTCCCGTCCTCATTCTTCACGGGCACCACGTCCACCAGGCACAGGAAGCAGCTCCCTGCAGAGTGGACAACAGGGAATGTGGCACCAGATCCCCTCTCCCAGTGGGCAGGACGCAAAGCCAGACAGGAAGGACCTTCCAAACCAGAAAGGGCCACTTCCACCTGCCCTCTCCACCCCACTCCCCTCTAGCCTACATCTGCAATTGGCTACCCGGTCATGACCAGCCTGCATGTCCCCCTTACTCCACCTGCCTGCGTCAGCTCATTTCTCTAACCCTCTTTCCCTGTGTGCATCTTCTCCCACTGGCTTACAATCCTTCCTTCCATTATGTTTTCTTCTCTATCTCCTTATCTTTTCAATGCAACAACGTCAGTTGTTTTTCCCTCAGTCGCGACAGACCGGTGGTTGAACCCTGGGCTTTGAGGTGGAACTCTCTGGACTTCAGCTTCCGCTCTGCTCCTTCTCGCTTCTGTGCCTTGCTTTTCTTGACTATACCATGGGAACTGCAGTCATTCTTCTCCCAGAGTTGCAAAGATTCACTAAGTCTACACTTGTTTGGGCAAGACCTGGGTTCCGACACTGTGGTTAGCTGTTGCTAACCGTCTTATCTCTGTTCTCTCTAGATTAGTTGCCAGCCACTGACCTTGAAAGAGTTTCAAGAACTTAACAGTGCTTTGGCAGTGCCACGGTGAGTATCCAACGATACAGCCTTGTATTTCACTAGTGGACTGACCCAAGACAGAGTAGAACTCAAGAAAACTGATCCTTCATCAGAGTCTGGGAAGCACTGCTTCTAGATCTTTCGCTTCGATCTCTCGCTGTCTTTCTCCTTGTCTTTGATTTTCTGGCTCTCTCCCTTCATCAGCCAGATCAACGGCCCCTGCGCTCCCTCAGATCCTCCCTGAAGAATCGGGAGGGCGCAGTGACATTCCGCTTCCCCAGCAACCCAGGCAGGTCTTCATCTCAGTTCCGCTCTGCCCATCTGCCTGCCAATGGCCATGTCGTCTCAGAAGGACCTGGAATCTAGAATGATGCATCCTGGGAGCGAGGCTGGCCAGAGGTGTCAGTGTGACATGGAAAGAGGCAGCCGTGAATGGAGAAGAGCTGGAGGCAAGGAGCATGTGACGCCAGGACGGCCAGGACGGCCTCCTCACGCTTGTCTTACGCGGCTGCACCGGGAGCCTTCAGCCGGCCCCCTTACCTCCGTCCGCCCCCCTCCCCCATCCTGGCTCAGGCACGCAGGCCACAGCAGGCCACAGCCATGGTGACGGCAGTCTAGAGAGGACGGGCCCTCTTGAGATCCGGAGCGGTGTTTGACGCCTGTCTGCCAGGCCCGAGGGGCTGAGCGCACAGAACTAGGGAGCTACATGGGAGACCCCGGCCAGGCACAGCGCAGACTGCCGGGGCAGAAGACCCAGACCACAGCAGGGCCTCCAAACCCGGCTCAGGATGGGGCAGACATGAGGGCTGGACCCACCCACAGCCCCTCCACTCACCGCACTCAAGACCCTCATCTCACTGCCTGGGGACCCTAGGCTCAGCGGCTCTGCTGGTGTCCAGCAGCCGCTCCCGTCCCCTGACCTCGGCCTCTGACACACAGCTGTGGTGCTGGAGCTGCAGGGGGCTGGGCCCAGCTGGAGGCTGCTTGGCACCTAGACAGCCAGCCTGGAGTTTATGCCCTAATATGGTGATGGCCAGCTGTGGCCTGAACAGAGACTGGCCTCCGCTGGACTGAGCAAAGGCAGGAGATCAAGAGAGCACGACGGGAGACCCGCAGCACTCACCGCCTGGACCCTAAGATCCAAGCCCCCAGCACCATCCTTACCAGGAGCCCCAACCCCCACGCTTACACATGATGCAGGGGCTCTGTCCACAACACGAGAGTCCAGAAACTTTGACCTGGGGTATTTGTCCAGGTTCTTCAGCAAGAGAAGCTGCTTTGAATTCCCAAACCCACCCAGCCTAGGACTCTGCTTCTCAAATTGCTACTCCAGGACCCTGAATCTCAAAACAAGTTTAAACCTCCCAATGCAGAAACTCCAAGGTAAACCTCACTGGGCAGCACAGACCTGCCGCCCATGCTCAAATACATGCACGTGCGCGCGTGCACGCGCGCGCGCGCACACAGACACGCACACACACACACTCCTCATAACCCTCCCTTTGTTGACATTCAAGGAATTTTTCCTTTCAAATATCCTATCAAATGTCTGCTTATTTAAAAAAAGGGGGATCCCCCTCAGCTCTGACTGAGAAAGGATGGGGGGGCGTTCGTGGAAGGAAAGAATCTGAAGACCAGTAAGCTCTGGATCTCTAGGTGCAATCCCACTGGCCAGGCTGACAGGTCTTTAGTGAGTCGCCCATCCCTATTCTTAACCACACCTACCTGCAGGACCCACTCCTTTGCCTAGCTGCAAGTACGGACAGGGTTCTTGAGGACAGTATCAGCCAGGCCGGGTACAGCACCAGAGGTGGCTGGAGCTGGGCCAGTATAGATCGCCTCCGGGCAGTTTGGACACACAGCTCTGCAGCCAAGAAATGCTGGGTTGTCTCTCCCCTCTCCCCTTGAGCTGTCCATACAGCCCCAGTCCCCAGCAACTAGGCGGCTCCTCCCTCCCACGGGCCTTGGGCTCCCACCAGCGGCCTGGTTCACCCAGCGCAAAGGAGCCTGGCGCGGCCACTCGCCTGAAATCGGACGAGGCTGCAGTTCCTCCGAGCGCCACTCTGTGGCAGACACAGTCCACACTCGTGAGACAGACACACCAGAACTCCAGGAGGGAGAGGCCTGGGGGACGGACTGGAAAGGGGACAGCAGGGCACGGGAGCTCAGGGCAGGGAGTCTTCATGCACTGACATGGAAGGACCCTGGGCCTGGTTCTCCTGCCAGGCGATTGACAGAGAGGAGATCACGCCCACCCAGCAGGGCCAGAGTTTGGACGCGATGACTCAGTATATGTGAGACCTGACCCAAGGAGAGCTCTGCTCAGCCTCCGTCTGCCCCCATCCTCTCTGAAGGAGACAGGACAGGAAGGCACGCTGGTAACCGCGCGCCTAGGGGCTGGAGGCTCCTTGCACCCTGGTGCCTACACTGAGCACCCAGCGGGCCTTCAGAGGGCACGCTGCTCGATGCAGGTCACTGAAGGAGACAGCGGGGGAGTGGGAACCACCTGGGCACATTCCAGGTGCGGCAAGTACAGCTCATTCCGACCTCAGGGAAGGTTCCCATCATGCAGAACACAGCCCCTGGCTTGCTTGCATCTGATGCCAGATCACGTGGCAGTCCACGTGGGGGTGGCATTGCCCCGGCTTGGCACCATCCCGTATCCAGGCCGAGTATTCCACACAGTGCACCAACCCTGACTTCCCACCTCTAGGCACCAGTGGCCCAGACCTGCTTTAGCGGGGTCAGGATACACTGGGAGCATGAGGCCTGCTTTAGCGGGGTCAGGATACACTGGGAGCATGAGGTCTGCAGATGACCCGAGTGGCCTTAGACCAAGTTGCTGAGGTGGGAAGGGGCCCCATGGCTCCCCAGTGGCTTCTCCGCCACCCAGGGGTATCACTGAGCATGCCTGTGCAAAGGAAACATTTGAGGTAACATGACTAGTAAGCTGCCCGTGGCGAGGCCAGGCGCTCAGCAGGACCCGTTTGACATCCAGACACAACAGAGGTGAGACGAACAGAACAGACAAAGGAGGGGCCCTGGGGAGTTGCGAGCTCTGGCCCAGCCATCAGGACCCGAGTCCTCGCCTGGCCTCACATCTCTGTGTGGCTCTGGGCAGGTCACACACCTCTCTGCGTTCTGACCGGCCGTGAATACCATGGGGACAAGCGAAGCCTGCCCTGGGTGCCAGAGAGCTGACAGATGTCTCTGTGGAAGCATCCAGAGCTGTACTGAGGCAGGGTGAAGGGCCCTGCGGGGAAGGTGACCTCCAGCATCCTCACCCGGTGGCCTCCCTGCCTCCCTCGCAACGGGAGGAGCCACTCGGAACAGCCCAAAGTCATGCTGCGGGCAGGGAAGCTGGGGCTGCAGTCGGCCCTGTCCGCCCCCGGGCAGAGGCTGTCTCCGGAGCAGCAGCCCAGGGCTGTGCAGTGTCAGGTTATATTTAGCCTGGTGGCGGCGACAGGAAGATGCAGCGGGAGCCGCTTCTGGCCAGGGGCCACCGTGTCGCTAACACCGCTCTCATGGGGGGGGCAGAGAAGGCCAGGGACACTGCAGGGTCAGGATGGAGGAGGCTAAGAAACCAGCCAGTGAATGAATGTGTGTGTGTGTGTGTGTGTGTGTGTGTAAAAGGGAGAGAGACCAATCCTAGCTTATTAGTGTGTGTGTGTGTAAAAGAGAGACCAATCCTAGCTTTATTAGTGTGTATATGAGTGTGTGTGTGTGTGTAAAAGGGAGAGAGACCAATCCTAGCTTTATTGGTGTGTGTTTGAATATGTGTGTGTGTGTGTGTGTGTGTGTGTGTAAAAGGGAGAGAGACCAATCCTAGCTTTATTAATGTGTGTTTGAGTGTGTGTATGTGTGTGTGTGTGTAAAAGGGAGAGACCAATCCTAGCTTTATTAGTGTGTGTTTGAGTGTGTGTGTGTGTGTGTGTGTGTGTGTGTGTAAAAGGGAGAGAGACCAATCCTAGCTTTATTAATGTGTGTGTTTGAGTGTGTGTATGTGTGTGTGTGTGTAAAAGGGAGAGACCAATCCTAGCTTTATTAATGTGTGTGTTTGAGTGTATGTATGTGTGTGTGTGTGTGTGTGTGTAAAAGGGAGAGACCAATCCTAGCTTTATTAGTGTGTGTTTGAGTATGTGTGTGTGTGTGTGTGTGTGTGTGTGTAAAAGGGAGAGAGACCAATCCTAGCTTTATTAGTGTGTGTTTGAGTATGTGTGTGTGTGTGTGTGTGTGTGTGTGTGTGTGTAAAAGGGAGAGAGACCAATCCTAGCTTTATTAATGTGTGTTTGAGTGTGTGTATGTGTGTGTGTGTGTAAAAGGGAGAGACCAATCCTAGCTTTATTAGTGTGTGTTTGAGTGTGTGTGTGTGTAAAAGGGAGAGAGACCAATCCTAGCTTTATTAATGTGTGTGTTTGAGTGTGTGTATGTGTGTGTGTGTAAAAGGGAGAGACCAATCCTAGCTTTATTAGTGTGTGTTTGAGTATGTGTGTGTGTGTGTGTGTGTGTGTGTGTAAAAGGGAGAGAGACCAATCCTAGCTTTATTAGTGTGTGTAGGAGTGTGTGTGTGTGTGTGTAAAAGAGAGCCGGGTCCCAGGTTTCTGAGTCCAGGAGCTGGGTCACACAAGGTCCCGGGGACGCTCCCTACCGGGCAGGATTGAAGAACCCCACAAGCCACACCCCAGCGGGCACAGAAGCAGCACCTCCAATAAAGCAAAGGCCGTGGGAACCCGACAGTGATCTCATTGTAGGACCCAGGGTCCCTGTGCACATCTAGTCCCCTGCTGAAACCCACAGCCTGCGCCACGTCCGCGCCATCTCCACAGCACTTCTAGAGATAAGCTCCAACTAGGAAAGCTCAGGTCGGCTGTGGCACCGGGGTTCTGGAACCTTCTACCTCTTGAGTATAGAGAGGCACGCCCCCTGCACTAAGGCGGAAAGACAAAGTCATGCTGATCTGAGGACAGCTGCCTCCATTACCACCTCTCAGCTGCAGCAGTGACCCTTCTATGTCTTACCCCCCCCCTTTCCCCCCACTCCTCCTCATCCCTCCAGCACCTCTGCAGAGCGTTTCCTGAATAGACTCACAAGAATACTTCTCTCTGGGATCTTACCATACACCACTCCCCTCACAGAGCATAATCTTGGGGTCTCTGCCTTCATTCTACGAGCTTCTGCAGTTGTGCTCCACGTTGGCCCCCAGCACACGCCTGAGGGCCGGGGGAGGCTTTAACGAAGCCCGCCGCATCCCAAACCAGCTGCAGCTTCTTGGTCATGAAAGCCAAGGGTGGGAACCTCCCAGCTTGCTCTCCCATGGGACTCTATGAAGCACCCACAGCAAATACATACACCAGCGAATCACACACACGTGCACACACCAGAAGTCAAGTGCAGCCACCCAGCATGGAAGCAAGGAACCCCAAACGAAAAGACTGGCATTATTTACAGAAGACAGGGTTTATCATCTCCCTAGAGAGCTGATCCCAGAGAGTCATCATCTCCCTAGAGAGCCGATGAAGTCAACAGATAAATACTGAGAACTGGTAAGAGAGCCCGTCAGGCCCTCAGATAGGAAAATCAACCCTCAAAACACGGTTTCAGGTAATGAGAAAGCGCGGTCAAATAAATGTGTAGGGGGTACACACCTACAATCTCACACCTGGGGAGGAGACACAGGAAGTCCAGGACTTCAAGGCCAGGCTCAACTGCACCCTGTGTTACTTGAGACTCTGTCTCAAAAGAAAAAAAATCATCTGTTTCTAACAACTAGGAAGTATCTAGGCACTGACCAAGAACGCACAGGTGGGAAAACAAGACTTTAGACCAATAAAGCAGATGATGGGGTCGAATTGGCTCACGAGACTTGGTCCAGGCTCTGAGCTGAAGCAGATGTGGCAGCCGTGTTCGTTCTTCCTAAAAGAACCTGCAGGGCCAATCTGTAGCTGATCACGACTCTAGGGATCCCGGCATGGTGATATACATTTGGAACCTAGGGGCTCAGAGGGCAGAGGCAGAAGGACCTCACCTTCCAAGCCAGCCTTGGATATACAAGAAGATACTGACTTAAAAAAAATAATATTAAATAGGGCTGGAGAGATGGCTCAGGGATTAAGACTCTGCTTCACAAGCAGAAGGTCCTGAGTTCAGATCTCAAGTCCCACAGAAAAACACCAGGAGGAAATGGCAGCAGCTCGCACTCCTGGCCCTGATGGGTAGAGCCTGGGAAATCTCAGAGGGAAGCAAAGAAGGTAGAATTCAGAATGATTCCTATAGTAACCCTCGGTTCTCCACAGAGACACAGTGCCTTCTAATGCACACACACACACACACACACACACTAATTAATTAAAAATATATTAAATAAGTAAAAATTTTAAATTAGCTAAAATAAAACAGGTATGCTTCGTGTCTATAATCCAAACACATAGAAGGCTGAGATGGTGAATTACCACAAGTGAGGCAGCTTGAGCTACATATTGAGTTCCAACCCACCCTGGATTACAGTGTGAGAACTTACCTCAAAAAAAAAATTTTTTTAAGAACTAAAAAGAAAGCAAAAGAATTTTCCTTATCAATTACTGACATATATTAAACACCATAGTTTCACTGTTGTGGTTGTTGTTTTATGTAATTCTGATTTTTTGAAGAAAAGACAAATATTTGGGGCAGTCCAGATTACCCAGAGGCAGATCCATGACAGACCGGCAAATTAACCTGTGCTGAAGGTGGCCCCACAAAGCAATGGAAAAAAACAGACTAGATGTGTTGGGAAAGTTGGCTCCTTACATGGAAAAAAATAAAACTCGATCCTGACTTGACATCACATCCGAGGGCTTGGGATGGATACAACACCCAACAGAGGAAGGCGAGACAAGGGAGGTACAGGACAGAGTTCTAGGAAGACCTCTGAACCCCCACATTGCAAACATCTCCTCAACAGGACTTCCAAGCCACAAACCAAGCTAAAAAAAAAAAAAAATCAATGATTTGCTTGTATCAAAATTATTTTGTTGTATAACTTGAACAGAGACTGTGAGACGGGCAAGGTATTTGCAATCTCTGAATTCAACAAGGAATTCACATCCGAAATATACATTGAATATTCAACTGCACGCATTGGTATTTCTAGAATACACAAGCAACCCTGGAAATCCACAAGAACAAAAGACAGCAGTCTCGCTACAAAGATAAGCAAGGGATATGGGAAGGATTGCAAGCCCAAAAGGCTAGAGATACTTGGATTTATTAGAAGTCAAAAAAATGAAAATTAAAGCAGCGAGCCCATTAGACTTGGCAGGAATTTGAAAGGAGGATGCTACCCAGTGTGCCAGAGACATGAGAATATGGAAGACTCATCCTCTATTCAGCTAGGTGACTGCAGCCAGCTGTCCAGTGCACTACTGGGCGGCAGCTAGTTAAGGGCCCCCTCGTCCTGTGGCCCAGAAATGTCTCTCCTGATCATACAGCCCACGGACGTCATCACACAAGTCCGGAAGGGACCGCGTATGCGGCTGCTCAATACAGCGTCTCGTCTGGTGGCAGGAGGTGGAGACGACTGGGGTCCTTCCCTGGGAGCGTGGGCTGGGAAGACTGAGTGGCTACGTGCCTCAGAACAGGAAGCCACAGACTGGACACTCAGTGGCCGTCCACCTGCACTCAAGGCAGGTGAGAGAAGTCAGCGCCAGAATACAATACCCGGCACGGTATCATTTGCATAAATTAAACCCATATGCATGTATCCAGTCAAAATACACATTTGCAAGAACATATGCGAGCAACACATTCACGGGAGTACATTTGAACGGTTGCCTATAGGGAGCGTCCAGGGACTGAGGGATGAGATGAAAAAGCAAAAGCTGACAAGAAAACGAAAGAGAAAGAACACGGGCATGAGTGTGGCGACTTCTCTGATTTGGGGAGCCGGGCCAGCAGAAGCCCCAGGAGGAAGAGGAGAGGCGGCAGGGTGCTGTGCAGACGGGTTTGCGCCCCACAGTTCCAACACAGGACTGTGGCCATGTGCCTGACGTCCTGCCGAGAGGCAAGCGGACTGGCCGTGGCGCGGCGGGCTCTGACCGGTACTTGCTCTCAGCCCACGGCGGGGACTGGTGCTTTGATCCACTTCGGAAATAAGGTCTGCAGCTCTCGAGTCCAGCTGAACCAAGTCTCCTGAGGCCTTGAGCCTCCCTCCTGGCAAATGACCAAGGGGCCTGCCCGCGAGGGGCAGAGAGGCCCACCTGCACTGAGGCACACGTCCCCTGTTACACATTGGAAAGTGAGGACTGAGGGAGGTGGGGTACAGCCAGCCTTCTAGGCCTCCTGGGAGCCCTGGTCTGCCCTCCCTGCAACCTGTGATGCCCCCCCAGCAGCAGAGGACATCCAGCCATCTGAGGCCACTTTCCACTGCCCCCCACCACCCTCACCTGGCATTCTATCATCCCAAAGCTTTTTACACCATTATAGACTAAGGCCTAGAAGAGGCAAAACAAGTTGCCCAAGGTCACACAAGGGCCCCCAAGGATTTCTGCCACACAGTACTGCCCACTTTCTTTCAGTCATTCATTTGGCAAAAAAAAAAAAAGTACTTGATATTAAGCTCCCATGATGCACTGGGCATATAGACAGACCCAAAGTGACAGGTTTCCCCTGCGCCATGGGATGATGGGACAGCGAGTTCCTCAGCTCCAAGCGGAGGGAGACAGGGAGACACAAGGGTGCAAACAGGATGGAGTAACCAGAGGGGACACACACACACACACACACACACACCCCAGAAGTCTTTAGGGGGCTGTGTAGCCAGCAGTCTCCAGGGCCCATCCCGTGCTCTGCACCTGTCCCTTCTGACTCTTGTCTGACCCTGAGCCCCAAACCTCCCTGCATGACAGCCAGGGACATCTGTCATCTGTCATCCAAGGGGCGGAGTGCTGCCACTCTCCAGAGCCTGCACATAGTAGGCTCAAAGAAAGGGGCGCAAGTAACAGAAAGAGAGGGATCAAAATACCACAAATTCACTAAAACCGTGTGTAAAACACTAAAAGAACAAAAAATAAATTTAAAGGAAGTGGGGTGCATATTCTGTCTCTGTCCAGGAAGCAACTGAAGCCCCTCAGAGATGCTCAAGTGTGAAACAGTTTTCTTGGAACCTCTCAGGTCACAACCACACAGGAAGTGTCTCTGTGTTTAAAAATGGGGGGCCCCACAAAGTAGAGAAAAAGAAATGACAGGAACCCCCTCTAACCGCCTCTGACCCCCACCCCAAGGCTCAGTAGAGTGAACAGCAAGATCCTAAGAGTTGAAGTGGGACGGGGACAACCAGAGATCATCTTCTGCACGCGACCGGGCTGCGGTGATGTACGTGAACTCACTGCAAACAATGTGCATTTCCACAAGGCCTGTCCTATCGCATTGCACTCTGGAAGAGGACCGGTCTCCAGAGGCTCCACGCCTCCCTGACGGACTACGGAGGGGGAATGCTGACGGGGGCTGCCGTCCCCCGTGGTCTACCCACTGATTCCCCTCTAGCAAGCACTCAGGCACACGCCATCACAGGCAAAGCAGATGAAAATAAGCGGGCCACGCATGGCAACAGTCGTGCAAATGGAAATAAGTCTGAGAGGAGAGAAGAAGGCTGTAATGGAAAGAGACGGGGGGATGGGATTGGGGATGAAGGTGTGAAAATATCACACATAAAACATGCATAAAACAATTAAATTTTTTTTTAAAAAAGAGATTCAGTCTCACCTCACTTCACACCAACACACTGGTCCTACTGCCCCCCAATCCCTCTCTCCAGAGCCCAAGGTCACTGTCAACTCTGCTTCCACCCGACAGTTCTGTGCAAATATTTACATAGCTCCTCTGGGGCTCTGGAGACACAACAGGCAACAGCAGGAGCCGCCCTGCCCTCCTGACACCACGCAGACCCCGGGACCCTGAGGGCACATGGCGCCCCTGTCCTGAGGCTGCCTGTCTCCTGGGGGCAGGATGGGAGCTCTCCCCAGCAGTCAGAGCAGGGAAAGTGCTCCAAGTGCTCCGTGGAGAAAGGCGGCCAGAGGCCCTGTTCCCACTGCTCATCTCCAGGCTGAAGGTAGGGATGCCCCTGCCCCAGGAAGGGAGCTCCACCACGGCTCTGACCCCCACCCCCGGGAAAGCCTCCGTTCAAGCCCTCGGGCTCTCCTGGGCTCAGCCTAGGCCGCTTCCCGCGGCAGCAGCCACCTCTGAGCCTTGTCTTCCCGGCCTCAAGCGCCCCCGTCCAGCAAATCTCCTTCAACAAGTCACACACCACGTGACCAGGGGGCCAGAGGGCGCGGTGGGCATCTGACCCACAGGAGAGTCACAGCTGTGACATTTTCAAGGGAAGCTGAGGACCAGGACAGATGAGCCAGGCAGTGACAGATGCCCAGAGCCCTCGAGTCTGATACTAGGAGAGCTGCGTGGCACCCGGAGGCCAGGCTTGGAATCAGCCAGTGTGGGGACACAGCACCCACCAGGGACGTGGCCCAGACCTTGGGTCCCCACCCCCTCCTCCCAGTTGCAGCATCAGCTGTAACAGTAGGGGCCCTCTGACCTTGTTGCCATGGCAACTGGCCTGCAGCTGGAGTGGAGATGCCAATAGACTCTTCTCCAGAGACACCCCATTCCCCACCCACACACGAGCTCCTAGGGACAACAAGGACATGGACAGAGACGGGGCCAGGACAGTCAGATAAATGGAAAGACAGACCCAGGGAGGTCCAGGACGCAGGGCAGAGGGAGAGGAGCAAGAGGAAGGCTCTCGGGTGCTAAAGGAAGAGGAGAGCGAGCAGACAAAGGGGGAAAGATGCAAAGACGGAAGGGAGAGCAGGCCGCAGGCAGGCGGGCAGGAGACAAAGGCAGAGAGGCCTGAGCGTGGGGAGGAGAGCCGCCAAGAGGATGGGGCACAGCGGGCAGCCAGGGCGCAGTGGAGGGAGGCAGCAGAGAGGTGGGAACAGAGCCGAGACAATGGAAAGGGACAGAGAGATTGGGCCTCCTGGGAGGGGGGGAGGGCCTGGCAGAGAAAGAGCCACACTGCACTGTGAGGGCACAGCTGTGTGCCAGCCAGCACCTGCTGGCAGAGCGGCCGCCCCAGAGATGCCACAGCCTGCTGGCCCCGCGCTCCTGGGCTCTGCTCTGGGCTCCGCTCTGATCCTGGGTCTGACTCTAGGGGCATCAGCAGAAGACCCGTGAACCCCAGCACGCTGGGTCTCCTCCTCCACCCACACTCCTCCAGTCTAGTCTCCCCACCTCCCAAGCAGTCCCAGCAGCTAAATAATGGGGCTGTCTGGCTCCAGACCCTGAGACTGCACAGGGCTGAGCTAGAGACTCCGACACAGCCCAGCTGTCCTGGCGGCGCCTGCCAGCAAAAGGCCCTGCCTCCTCCCCGGCCACCCGCCTCCCTGGGCTGCAGCCCAGGGCCATGCCCCCCCAGGAATGGCCCAGGCAGACACCCTGAGAAAGGGCATGGACAGAAACTAGAGGTGGTACCGACATGCTTCCATCCTGCCACACACACGCACGCACGCACGCACTGCACGCACGCACGCAGGCAGTCCAGGTCAGGCCGTATGATGGTACCAGGGATTGAGAAGACAGACAGGCTGAAGAAAGCCTGTCTGCATCACCCTGAGCCTAGAATGCCCAGGCAAGTGGGGCCCCAGATGGTTGAGGGCCAAAGCCAGTCTAGTCTGTTGGTCGTTGGAAGTTATCTGATCCCCATGGAAACTAGGTGAGAGCAAAGAAGGGGGCAGAAGGCTGCAGCTGGCATAAGGTTTCCTGGGTCACTGCCCCATTTGGAGTTGTAACCTGGAGAGGTCAAGACTTGGACTTGCACAGGGACCTGGGCTTCAGGCCCACTCTCTCTCCCCTGAGGCACTGGTAATGAGACCTCCAGCTCCTAGTAGCCTCCACCTGTCACTCCAAAAGCTGCTGGATCAGGTGATCCACAGGATCCCCAAAGTTCCATAACAGCTCCTCAGCAGGAAGGTCCCTCAGCTGTTCTCTCCTAAAAGAGTCAGTCGAGTGTGTACCAAGAGGGGGTGACCCACGTGATTTTGGAGGACTCTACCCAAGCAACAGCCAAAAGCAGACACTCCGGTCTCTCCTGCACAGGATCCAGTTCACCAACAAAAGCCATGTCTAACGTGGAACCAGATGGGGCTCGCAGTGGAAGACCCTGTTAGGGATACTGCCTTAAGAAGCAGTACCTTTGCCAGGCCAGGGAGCACAAGCCTTGGCAACCCAGCTTCTTCAGAGGTTGAGACGGAGGGATCAAGCTCAAGGCAGCTCTGGGCTAGAGGGTGAATTCAAGGCTAGTCTGGACATCTGGTGGAGTCCCTGTGTCAAACAAATACTTTGAAAGGAAGGCTGGGGATGTAAGGACGGGGATTGCACTTGTCTAGGTGCAGCAAAGCTCTGGCTTCCACCTCCAGTACTGAAGAAAAGGGAGAAGCTCGGCACCTTTCAGAGGGTCCTCAGTGAGCACAAAGTCAGGGAACTCGCCAATTCAACTAGTTTTCCACATTACACCTGACCTGTTCTTCTCATTACACCAGTGGTTTGGAAACTTAAATTATCACATAAGACAATGTGCTGCATAGAGACAAGCCTGTCACTCTCAGGGGTCCTTTTCGGTATGTGACACTCAGCACAACAGGGTGCTGGGGCTCTAATCAGATGTGGCCTCTACTCCAATCCCTGCTGCTTTTAACTGCGAGACTTTGGGAACTTTCTCAATTTCTCTGAACTTGCATTTTCTCCGTCCACAGAATGGAGGGCTAAAAATCGTTATGCTGCAGTGAAGACTGCAACTTCACAGACAGTCCAGTGTCTTCAAGCTATGAACCATCCCACTGCTCCAACCCCTGCCTGCCTGCCACTCAGAACCCCTGCCAGCTGGGTAACAGTGATCACACCCTAAGTGCTGTCCAGTGATGCCCATAAGGCATCCACAAAGGATGCCATCCTTTTCGGGGTAGACGCGATCACCCTGAAGCAAGCGCGCGCGCGCACACACACAAACACACAGACACACAGACACACAGACACACACACACACACACACACACACACACACGGCAGGGGCCTGGGGCTAACTGGGGCCACTTGTTAAGCAGGAGGCCCCATGCGCTCACTGTACACAACCAACGGGCCCCCCGAGGACAGGAACTGTCCTGCTTTGCTGTCCAAAGTTCAGCTCTGAGCTGGACTCCCTGGCACGCACTGGTGAACAACTGGGCTCTGGAGCCCCTTCCCAGCCCAGTCCACCAATACCCAGGCCCCCAACCCACCCCAACAGCAAACAGGCCCCGTGTGGGAGCACCCCGCCTGCTCTGTGTATCCGCTCTTCGCTCTCTCCGGAAGCCCAGAGCAGCTGGTTTGGGAGGTGGTGGTTGAGCAGAGACACCTGGCGCAGCAGGGGGCGGAGGGAAGGGGCCGGGTGCTCGGCACATGAAACAAAGGGAATTGAGGTTGCGGGAGAGGTTCAGCTAAAGTATCAAAAGAACGAGGTGGGGGCTGGACAGGGGCAGCAGCTGCAGCCCGTCCCACCTCACCCACAAGTGACACCCTCCAAGACCAATCGCCTAGCAGGGGCTGCCTACTGGGTAGCTAGAGCCCTGTAGCTGGAAGTCAGTAGCAGCTTTGACCTGCATCCACGCGCGAACCCGCCATCCCAGCCTAGTCCAACTCCGCGTTCCCTCGAGTTCAAAGTAATCACATCTGTCAAGGAGGAAAGAACCCTCAGTCTTCCACCCCGAAAACCATCCCACTTAGGCCGTGCCAGGCCCCGCCCCCACTTGGGTCCCTCCCCTGCTGGGGTCACGCCCCACAGAACCCACTGGATTCACCATCCTCGCGTCACCAAGGGTCTCACCCCCATTCCCGAACCGGGGCCTTCGGCCCCGCCCCTCGCGTAGCCCCGCCCCGGCCCCGCCTACCATCTTTCCGGTAGAAGGCGATCTCCACTTTGCGCTCCTCGGCGCCCAGCAGGGCCTGCGCGATCTGCGCGGCGGCTCGGCGCTGCGTGCGCGGCCCGTGCAGGAAGTCGCAGGTGCAAGGCCGCTGCATCACCTCGGCCCGCGAGTACCCGCACAGCTCGCAGAAGCCGTCGTTGCAGTAGATGACGGCGCAGTTCTCCACGCGAGCGTTAGCGATGATGAACTTGCGGCCTGGGGAGACGGGAATGAACGAGCACGTGAACGGGGACCTCGGTCTCGGGGGTTCCCAGCCCTTCCCCCGCTTGCTTTCATCCCACACGCAGGCGTCCGGACGCTCCCCCGCGCCGGGGAGGGGGCGCCCAAGCAGGGGACGAAAGCAGCTGTGCCCCTAACACAGGTGCCACAACCGGGCATGGCCTGGCGGCACACCCAGGCGACACACCTCCTTCCCCCAGCCCGAGTACTGGCAACTTGGCTCCCCCCACCCCGGGCAGGGCGCCAGCGGCTCGCCGCCCCCTCTGCGCCTGGGGCCGAGGCCAGGCTGGGCGGGTGTCAGCAGCCGCGGCGGAAGGATAAACACAGCCTGGGAAGGGCCGGAGATGGCGGCCAGCCTTCCCTCGCACCGGCTCCTCTGGCTTCTTCTCTTGGAGAGGGCGAAAGGCGCTTCCTAGAAAACCAGTCCTCTAAGTACCCGCAGACTCGCTCGGCTAGCTCAACACTGCCCAGGACTTCCGCAGCCACTTCACCTCGCTGTCAGGAGCTGGGGAGTGGGTGCGGCAAAGGATGGGGGGTTCATAAACAGGACCCAGACACCGACCCGCCCGCCCGTGGAGAAGGGTGCCATCTCCCTGCTAGCGATAAAGAAACTCAGGCCCCAGAGAAGTGCAGGCGTAGCTCAGTGCCCAAGTCTTCCAGCTCATAAATGACAAACGCTTGTGAACCTTGTCTGGTGGAGGGATAGCTGGGGGGAAAGGAGAGTCAGAGGCAGAAGCCCAAGGTCAGAGAGAACAAAGGAACCCGCAGCTTCACGCTCTGGAGAGCCCTAGAGGCCAGACACGGGCCCTGAGAAACACCGGCCCACTCATGAAAATCACACCCAAGCAGCAGGACCTCTGAGGAGGCCATCCAGGAGGAAGAGGCCCCCAGTGGGCTGATCGTGATTACTCTTGGTTCACATGTGCCCTAGAGTGGGGCAGGTGGGTGAAGAGCAGCCAGCTGCAACTTCAGTCTGTGTCGAGTGAGATGCTTCAGGGACAAGAGCCTTCTACAAACAGAAGTTCTGGCCACTCTGGCCTTGCTGCCTGAGGCTTTGGGTCTAGTCACAATTAGACTCCCTTCTCCGTCCCTCCTTCCCCCCCCCCAGCAAGTACCACCATCAGGCTGCAGGTGGGTGGGCAATCCTGAGAATAAATTTCAAACTGCTGCAGCAAGGTCACTAGAATTTGGCCCCCTGTTTGTCTATGTCGCCCTTCCCCTGATCTCAAGAAAGTTACTTCGGTGAGTCGGGTCATTTCAGGTCAGTTCCCAAGGCCTGTCCAAACTCCATCAACCCCAGATCATCAACCCCAACTCTACCTCCATCCCACCTCAGCCTAAGGCAGTCACCAGGAGAGAAAGAGACAAGCTACCCTTTGTCCCCACTCCCAGACCTCAGAGAGAAGAGCCAGTTTCCTAAAAGGCAAGCCCCACCCCAGCTCCTGTGCTGAAATCGTGGAATACAGTGACAATACAAGGAACCTCAGAGGTCCTTTGGCCTGTCTCCTTTACAAATGTGGAAACAGAGGCTTCAAAGGGGAAGCCACTCAAGGTCATCTAGCAGTCATGGCACAGAAGGGGTCAGAAGCCGGGTCGTCCAGTGCTATACCAGGGGTTCTCAAGATTCTTCTTGCACCTACCCAGGTTCAAGGAAAAAAAGCCCCAGAACCTACCCCAGCCCCTAGGCCTGGACCAATGTCACTGACTCCACTCCCTCAGGATCACCGTGTTCCTCTGCTGGGGACAATGCTGCCCATCCAACTGACCCCTCCCTTCCCCTGGAGTACAAGCACATGTCCTGTGCACACGGGGTCATAGGCAAGGAATGTCACCCTCTTCACTTCCAGGCCCTTGGCAGTCACATCCACTGTGGCACATGCAGCTTGGACAGACGCACCTACAGGCAGAATATTCTCCTAGCCTGGGACCCTTCCAGAACCCTCTCCTACCAAGCTTCAAGGGTTTGGTAGTTCCCATGGTGGAGTCGAAGGCAGTGTTCACGGCAGGAGACATACACCCCACGGAAGTCCCACAACTAGCCTGTCCGTCTCAAAGGCAGCTTCCCCCTCCAGCACCCCCCCACTACTGGACCCTGATCTTGCAGCCTTGGCAGAGAATTCTCCCCACCGCCCAAATCCGTGAGTGATGCAGAATCCCTGTCATATACATGTCATATGCACATGCAAAAGAACTAGCCACCTGACCCTGTCTCCTGAGCTTTCTGCCTCTCTAATACAATCAAGACTGGAACATACACTGTGCTTTTAGGATCCAATGGTTCTCATGTACACACACACACCCACAACACACACCCACACACACACACCCCCCCACACACATACACACACACACACACACACACACACACACACACTTTCAAAAATTCCAGGCATCCAGAGTTGGGGATACCTCACTCTCCTATCCCATCTCCCTTCCCGGCACATTCAGGGTGTCATACACACTCTTAGAACGCAAAAGTCTGAGCTGAGTCTTCTGCCCCAAGTCTCAACACCAGGTTCCATGCCCACCATCTCCTGGCACAAGCCGTGTCCCAACTCCGACCCCACGCATAAGCCTCGGAGCCCAACAGCCCCCACGGACACAGTTCACACTGCATACGGCCCGGGCACGCCCCCCAGCCACATTCGGTAGGGCTCGACCCACCCCCTGTACCCCCTCCTCTGCTTGCCCCTCCCCCACTCACTCTGGCCCTCAAACTTGCGGATGATCGTGTCCAAGAAGGTGTTCTGCGGCGCGACGTGGCCCCTCCGCACCGGCATCCTGAGCCCATGGGCGGGCCGGGCGGGCCCCCACCCACCCCGGCCCGGCCCGGCCCAGCACTAGGCTTTGGGTGGCCTGGCCGGGCCGTGGTCTCCGCACCCCGCGGCCAAGCCGAGCACGGGCGGGGCCGGAACTGGGTTGCGGGCTCGGGTCGCCCGCTCGTCTCCCGGCTGCCGGCTCCGGAGCCCCGGCCCGGCCTGGAACCGCCTGCGTTCGGGCCGCCCAGCCGCCCGCACACCTGTCTGGCGGCCCTGCGGTGTCAAGGGCCCCGCTCCGCCGCGTCCCCGCGCTGAGCTCCGCCCGCCCGAGCCCCGGAACCCCGCTCCCGCCCGCCCGCCGCCGCGCCGACAGCGCTCGGGCGCCCGCGGCTCGGGCAGCTCCTGCGGCTCGGCCCGGCGCCTGGAGGGTTAATGCGGCGCGCGCCCCTCGGGCTCCGGCCCCCGCCTCCCGACCCCCTCCCGCTCGCCGCGCGCCCGCAGCGCCGCCCTCTCCCCCCCACCCGAGCGCCCGCCTCTCCCATTGGCTGAGCCGCGCCGAGCGCTCCCCGGGCTCCAGCCCCTCGCTCAGCCCCGGAGCCCGGGGACGGGACTCGCGCGCCACCGAGAGGGGGAAGGGGCCCTTAGGGAGGGGAACCGTGGGGACAGGTGCGACCGCCGATTGCGGGGTGACCAAAGAAGAGGGTAAGGGATGCCGCTCCTGCCTCAGGGAGATTAGGAAGCCTGATTCGATGGACGGGAGCCAGCCCCGTAGCCCCCTCCACGGCGCCTGGGGCGGCTTGGCACACGCTGTCACTCAGGACCCGCTGCGGGTGACAGGTGTCAGGCCCGGGGTCTGGGGACGGCCGGGCAGTGGGAAAGACAGGGCAAAGTGGAAGCCGTGGGAAAAAAAATTCAGCCAAGGATGAGTGAACCTAGGTGAGGCACGCCCCCCACGCGCACGCACGGGGACACCCACGCCAGCGCACGGACCAGGCCATCTCAGGGGTCACTCGAAGCTCTCCGTGGGTGGCGCGCACACAGAGGGCACATTCTGACGAGCCGAGGCCTCCTAGCCGCGGGATCAGAGAGAGGCCCCTGGGCGGGAGGTTCCAGCGCGGGGATCCCCGCGTGTGAGAGGCCTGCCAGTCTTGCAGGCCCAGTAGGCGGGTTTGGGGCCCCGCGGCGGCCCCCTCGGCCCAGCCCCTCGGAAAACCCTGGCCTAGCCGCAGGCCCCTCCCCCCGCCAGCTGGCCGGCTCCAGCTGCAGCTCCCTTATTTAGGCAAGGAGGTCTGAGGATGCTCACAGGCAGGGTGTCTGCCCGCCGCCTGCCCACTGTCTGCCCACCGCCTGCCCCGGCCTGAGCAGGGGTCTCCGGTGGAGGTGCCCTTGGCCTGAGGAGCCAGCAAGGCCCGAGGCAGGCCGAGGCCCAGAGTGCTGACCGCTGAGCTGGCTGGTGGGCAGGGAGGAGCGGGCAGCTGAGCGGCCACGGTCCCCTCCCCTGCTTGTAGCGGGGATCAGAGAGGCCTGTCTAGATGGATGGGGCCATGTGGGGGCTCCTGAGGGCTCGCAGCTGCCTCTGTCCTTGCATGCAGGGGCTGGGTCTTGTCACTAGGGAGAACCCCCATGGGATAGGGGAGGGGAAGGGGAAGGGGAGGAACAAAGGATGGAGCCGGAAGCTTTCTGGAAGGAGGGAGGCGCAGAAAGAAAGGTCTCTGTGAGACCACCTAGCCAGACTCTCACCTTCCACCCCGGAGCGAAAACACACACATGCAAGGGCCAAACAGGGCCACCGGCCAGCAGATGACACCCTTTTTTATTTGCTGGTGGGTGGGCAGTGACTCAGGGAGGCAGCCGGTGGGAGAGGAGGAGGAGGCTCCACCAGCTGATGCTAAAAAAGACCAAGAGGCTCCTGCGGGCGCAGTCATCCCTCAGGCCTCGCCCAGTCAGGATGCCCAGGGCCTCCCCAGCCTGGGACTTGGCATGAATACACGTGGGTTCATGACTGGCAGCGCCCCTGTCTCCACCACAAGGTTGCCTCCCCTGGGTGAGTACAGCGCTCCGTCCTTCAGACCTGAGGGCTGACAGAAAGTCAGAAAACACAGAAGGACATGAAGAGGGTGGGAGAGGAAGGCACTGTGTAGCCCCAGCCCTCCAGGGCAAGAGGGCAAGAGGGCAAGGCCTGGAAGGGAAGAGATTCCTCCTCCAGTCTGGCCAGCTGTCCCTCATGCCCGAAACCAACAATGCTGGAACAGCCTTCTCCTCTTGTGGCAGAGAGAAGACACACAAATCAGAGAGACCCTTAATCCTCCACATAAAGGGGGAGACCAGGCACGGAGGGGCCCTCCCGGGTACCAAGGCTACAAGAGACCTGCTCCCTGACTAAGATAAACCAATGTCTGTCTCTCTGCTTCTGTCTCCCTACCCTGACCCAAGCACACACACTCAGGAAGCTCTGGAAAGCTTGAAGGCAGCCCACAGAGCAACCCCCACAGTAAGAAATAGTCAAGGAAGAGACACGCTGAGATGAAAAGCTCTCCCCAAGGCAGCTTTCCCAGGGGTGCTGGTGCTGGGTGCTAACACAAGGCCACCTGATAGAGAATCTCCTCAGCCCCCATCACCACCAACCTCCCCACCTGCAGGTCTAGGCACACCTCGTACCCAGAACCTGCCTCACTCCCCCCCCACACACACACACTGCAGACCTAAGAGCCATTTCCAGGGATCATTCCTGGGAAGAGCTCTCCCCCACCCTGCTTTCGCTGAGGGAAGGGAGAGGCTGTATTTATAGTGAGACACACAGGCTCCGCCCAACTCCCAGGAAGTTAATTTAAAGAGAAAAGTCTGCAGAAAACATCCTGCCCACCCCACTCTCCGCTCCCTGCTCAGCCTGAGGCAGTAGAGCAGGACTTCCTGGGAGGAATAAAGAAATAGAAGCCGCTGGTGCTGGGAGCCCCCAAGGAGCGGCCAGGAGAGACACAGCCAACATCAGACGCAGGAGAGCGAGTGCCACTCACGGGAATGGCGACCGGTTCCAGTCTGACGGCCACCAGAGAGACAGCTGGTGGAGGACAGGCCCCTTGGAAGCCCCGGGGGAGGAAGAGCAGCAGCCGCCTCCTGGTGCTCCAGGGGGAGCCTGGCTCCCACGGGGGAAGGGGGTCTTAGCTTTTCTGTGCAACTAGCTTTCAGAATAGAGATGGTTTTGGAGGAAGAGACAAAGCAACCGTACCCCCCCCAAGTTGGTGCGTGAGGTTTATTGAAAGCAAGAAAGGAAGACGGAGAAAGAATAAGAAGGGAGAGATGAACGGAGAGAGGAGGGGACCCATCTCAACACCATAGCCAGGGATCCCCAACTTACTACCTCCTGCCCCGCCATATTCAGCAGCTCTGCCACCCCAGGGTCCACTCTAAGGTCTGCTACCAACCTGGTACCCACACTTGATGGCTCATGTTCCTGACTTGGTGACACAGGTGAGATGCTAAAGACCAACTTGACTTCTGATTCCACTTCTTCTATCAATTATGTCAACAAAATGTTTTCTGAGCCCCGTGCCAGATGCTGATAGTGTGGGGAGGGCAAAAGCAGGATGGTGGGCCAGTCTCCCTCCTCCGGAGCGTCACAGTCTAGTGATGGCTGAGAGATGGTGGGCAGACGGAACTGCAGTCCGCAGTGGGTGCTGTGGCTTACAGGAGGTGCCAGTCCAGTTTATTTCCACTGGAGTCTAGGAAAGTCTGGGGAGGGGAAGATGTTTTGGAGCAGGTCCTTGAAGGTTGACTTGGGTGGGCGAGAAGGGAGGTGCAGGTGGAACGAACGACATGAACCGAGGTATAGACACTGGTGAAAGGAAGATCAAATCTAGGCACGGGGACGTGAGGAAGTAGGCTGGCACCATGTGCCAGGACTGAAGAGTGTGAACTTAGTGTGTTCACACTGAAGGAACAACGGCGGCGGCCAACATGCATTTCCAGCCTTTTTCCAAATCAGCATCTACTACGTAGCCCATAGAGATTTGTTGAATTAATGAAACATATTTCACTTTAGAGAAACTAAGGCAGACGCTGGGCAATTTCATTGGGTTCTGCTGGCTAGCGGTCATCCCAAAGCCTTGTGGTTTAACTCGGTGATGTTGTCTCTCTTGCTCATGGACCTGTGAGTTCAGCCAAGACCTGTATTCCTGCTTCACTTTAGGAATTGGAAGGCAATCGTGGCTGATGGCTGACGCCGGCTGTCACTGGAACTCCGGCTCGGACTGGAGCCAGATAGCCACATGAAGCCTTTCCACACGGCTGCCTGACTTCCTTGCGGCGTGGCTGCTGGGTTCTAAGGACGAACGTTCTGAGGAAAGATCAGCCAGCTCCAAAGACAACCTTGAAAACTTAGCCTCGAAAGGTACCCAAAGCATCACGTCCTATCGAAACAAGAGATGAAAACACGGCCTCTCAACAGAGAAGTGTGTCGCTGTCCCGTTGGAATAAAGACATGGACAGTGGAACACACTGGCACAGCGCAACCTTCCAGGGACTGGGGAGGGGCTCAGCCCTTGCCTTGCAGCAAAAGGACCTGAGTTCGGATCCCCAGATCCCATGTAAAAATGCTGGGCAGAAATGGTGGCGGCCTAGAATTGCAGCCCTGGAAGGCAGAGCCTGGGAAACCCCAAAGCAATCCAGGATGAACCCCAATGTCATTCCCGGGCCTCCACCAGCACACACACTCTTGTGCACAAGAGTGTGCACTAGAACACACATGCACCCCACCACACACACACACACACGCATGCATGTGCATACGAGAAATAAATAATATTTTTAAAAGAAAAATATAACCTTCCAGGTGAGGCTATACTATAGTCCAAGGGAGAGACTTGGAGTGATGGAGAGGGACCCGCTTGTCGTGTAACTGAAGGAGCATCACAAATCTCTTTCCTTACTTGTGAAGTGATACCAGGCAAGCTGACCTCCGGTATCTCTAGCTCCACAACTGCTTGTTCCACGCACAAACAGCCCTTCGTTTCTTCCAGTGCTTACTCGCACCTACCTCCTGCCTCTGCCCTTCCATCCTGGGCACTCCTGGCACATCTAGCTGGCAAGAGAGGACACATGGGTGCGAGGTCGTGAGAGCAAGCTGGTGTTGTTCACTACACGCGGAGGGGCGTCCAAAGCAGGGTGGGGTATTCAGGAGGTCTCCTGGGAGAGTGGGGTCCCTTCCAGAGGGCAAAGCTTGTCCCAGGCACACAGGAAGGGAGCAGGACCCTTCATAAAACCAGTGCTTTTAGGACTCCAGTGCCTGTCATTTCACCAGCCTATTCTTGTCCCAAATGAGGAACAGAATTTACAAGGGTTCCCGTTAGCCGCGAACCCGACAGCCATCTGTCCCTTTGAATTAGGAACTGGGCAAGAAGGGACACTAAGTGTATCGGGAAGCTCAAATGACCACGTGGGGGCAGCTGACTGCAAATGGAGCTTACCTGAAGGCTTTAACGTTTTATGTACAAAGCCTCTTGTCTGTGCTTGTTCATTCTAGTGATTTGTGAGATAGCGTCTCGCTGTGTAGCCCAGGCTGGCCATGAGCTTGCAGTCGTCCTTCTTCAATCCCCCTCCCCCAACCTCGCCCCAAGTGGTAGGATGGTAGGTGCCCCGCCCCAGTGGGTTTTGCGGTTGTTTTAAATAATACCCTCAGACTTTCCCAGATTAGTGCTACTTTGACACTGACTTAGGGTGTACGTTGGGGTGGTTTTGAAGAGCTGAAGAAAATACGAATGAGTTAGCTGTGCTTTGGACAGCTGGCGGGGGAGGGGATCCTGAGCTGTCCTGGAGGTTCACAGCCTTCAGCCTGGCGGGAGCGCTGCCTCTGTCCAAGGTCCTGAAAATCTTCCCAACCAGGCTCTGCAGGAAACCGGAGCGGGCAACCCAGGTGACCCGGATGAGGCTCTCTTCTGATCGCTGTGAACTTAGCAGTCACCCCAAACTGTGAAAATGCTTCTGGACGCAGACTATGACGCAGCACGACCTGGCTTGCAATATCACTGCCGAGAGGCTCAGACCCACTGTGTATCCAGAACATGCCTACCTCCCTCACCTTCCTGACTGACGCCAGGAAGCAGTGCGAATCCACCTCTCGATTTTACACCTGACAGTCTCTGGGTCCTATTGGGGGGAGGTGGGTTTCCGGTGCTTTGGGAAAGAGACAGAAGTGTAAACCCTTTCCTGCTTCAGATGAGGCAGCAGAAGACTCCCCAGAGATTATGCTGCAAATCAGAAATGCAGCTGGGTCTCCTGGCCAGTCCTAACTGAGGCGACTCGGTCACCACACCACAGCAGGTTGTAGTTTATATACTACATATGCCAAGACCTAAAAAAACGTGGGAGAGGTTAGGGAGAGAGACAGAGAGAATCGGGGAGCATCTGACACAGAGGCGACCATCAGCTCTCCAGAGCCGTGCTAAAGTCAGGCAGAATTTAGAACCTCATCCGAGTTGGGATGGATGGGAAGAGAATGGGATGTTAACCACTACTAGTTCCAGATCTTGAAGGGAGCTGCCCCTCCTTGTGGATGATTAGGCTTCCAATGCCAAGGATCAGACAAGAGAATGCAGGTCCAATTATATCTTCCCCACTCCATGTCTACATCTACTCACAAGCAGTGCTCATACCCCCCATGCCGTGTGAGACAGCTAAGGAAATAAGAGGTCTGCGGTCCAGCCCCTGACCTCCAGGGGTTCACGCTGGTTAGGAAGATGAGATGTTCACCCATAAAGACTACGATGAGGGGCTGGAGAGGTGGCTCAGGGGTTAAGCCTCCGTCTTGCAAGCGAAGGTCCTGAGTTCGGATCCCAGATCCCACGTATAGACGCCAGGCGGAAGCGGGGGCGGCCTGCACTTCTGGTCCTGGTAGGGCAGAGCCTGTGAATCCCGGGGCAGAAGGAGGTGGAGGCGTCCATGGTGGTTCGCGAATTCGTCCGTGGTTCTACACACACACACACATACATACGTACATATGCACAATTGAATAAATAATAAAAAAAATTTAAAAGACTACGATGAGAGCCAAATACAATTGGTGGCTGACAAGAGAAGCTGCATGAGTCTCCATCCAAAGCCTGAGAGAGGATGCTGTCTGCAGATGCTCTAGCTCCACCATAGGGGAGATTGTAACAACAACGGGAAGGGAAGAAAGGCACCGTAACTCAGGAGTGCTAGGACTGGCGCCAGGACCTCATCTCTGTCCGGAAACCACCAGTGTGCACCCGCCTTGAGACGAGAAGCTGGCAGCATGGAGCTGCGAGGGAACAGCCCATCACAGCGTGGGAACCCAGAAGGTCAGGTAAAGAGATTAGGTACTCCACCTGCCCCTGAAACAGAAAGGTCCCGGGGTGCTCCCCCTTCTGGGTCTATGAGGTAGAGCCCAATTCTCTTCCTGATCTTCCGGGAACTAGGGCCTGCAGTATCACTGCCGAGAAGCTGCATGAGTCTCCATCCAAAGCCTGAGAGAGGATGCTGTCTGCGGATGCTCTAGCTCCACCATAGGGGAGATTGTAACGACCACGGGAAGGGAAGAAAGGCACTGTGTATCCAGAACATGCCTACCTCCCTCACCTTCCTGACTGACGCCAGGAAGCAGTGTGAATCCACCTCTCTCTCGATTTTACACCTGACATTCTCTGGGTCCCATTGGGGGAAAGTGGGTTTCCGGTGCTTTGGGAAAGAGACAGAAGTGCTTGGAGCAGCCTAAGCTGAGGCTGAGGAAACCGGATCTGAGAACAGGGCTGCCAAGGGCAGAGGGAAACCATCAGCCCCTCTAGCTGGTCCCAGGCAAGTGGCTGTGCTGGGCAACTTTGCTCATCACGCTTCTTCCATGACACACTGCCTGGCAAGGGGCTGAAGCAATGGGGTGAACTGATCATGAACAGATTTGCCCCTCTTCCCCCTACACAAAACCAACTCCATAAGGATCCAAGTTCCCTTGGGTTTGGGATCAGGATTCTTTGGCTCCTCACCAGCAGGGGGCTGGGGGTAATCTAAAGGTTGTTACTCCCACCCTGCGTGTAGAGAGGATCCAAACCCTCCCCTTCAGTACCTGGGAGGCCAGGGAAGAGGACCCCCACTCTCCTGCTCTCTCACTCCCCCCCCACCCGCCACACACACATACAGACAATCATCAGGGCTGGTTGCTACGGAATTTCCATGCTGGGCATGATGCTCAAAGCCCTGGTTCCCAAGGGACCGAGCACCACAGCAACCACACCAGGAAACTGGGCCAGCCGGAGGGACCGTAAGAAGAGAGGGAGGGAGCAGGGAGGAAGAGCAGGGCGTGCCAGGACAGGTCCCTGTCAGCCATCTGTCTCAAGCCTGGGGTCATCTTACAGTCGCGCATTGGCAGGTAACACGGCATTCTCTCCGTGTAGGGCTCCGATGATCTGAGACGGGGGTCCTGGCAATTATCACCCGGGAGAACTCAGCCTGAACTTCCTGGATCCCAGGAACAAAGAGAAGTTTGGGGTCACTACAGATGCAAACATGTACAACCACTGGAAGTTCTTGGCCCAAATTAGCTTTGGAAGCACAGCGAGCAGATGACGAAATGTCGGTGAAGGAATCCTAGAGCATGCTTCTCATGGACACGTGCACGCGTGTGCTTACATGAATACACACATACATACACACACTTCACGCACACGTACTGCAATGGACAACTCTCCCAAGCTCCTGTGCTGAGATCCTAGCCTCCAATGTGGCAGTGTTTTAGACGTGGTATCTTAGCTGGTCCTGGTATTTTGTGCCTGGCCTCATGGCACTCAGGAAGCTGGCTTCAAAGCCAACCTGGACTACATAAGTAAGCTCCAGGCTAGACTTAGCTACAAAGTGAAACTGTTTCCAAAGGGTGGGGGGGATGAGGTGGGCCCTTTGGGCAGTGACTGGGTCAGAAGATAGAGCCCTCAGGAGCGGGCTTCTTTAAAACAGACCTCATGCAGCCCCAATCCGTCAACCAGTGCCACGACAAGTGTGGGGGATTCCAGAGACTTCCGGGCCACACAATGTGTCCGCCAGACTGGGGGCCAGGAGTCGGCAGGGGTTCCTAGCAGAGCAGGTAAGTTCAGACGCTCATCAGACTCTGCAGTGGCGGCTCCAAATGCCCAGCTCCAGGAACTGCCTCCTCTCGGGGTGCTGTGGTACCAGATGCTCACACCCCTGGCTGTGCCCCCTGGCTGTGGAGGTTTGTGCAGGAAGCAGAGCCAGGAGATGGGCAGGCATGCCTGTTCCCTCCTCAGGGGTGGACTGCAGAGTCACCACCAGGCGCTTTAGATTTGTGTTAAGTGAGTCACTTCGGGACTTCACAGGGCGGGTGGACACAGCATCCAATCAGAGGTCCACACAGTCGGACAAGGCTTTGCACAAATCACTTCTCTTTGGCTCTCTGCTGCCCCTGTGTGGCTATCTCAGGAAGGGCTGCGCGTGCTAGAGGGCGCCCAAGACCTGCACAGCAGCCCTTTGCAGACAGGCAACCCCTAGAGGGAACGGCTGAGCCTATGCAAAGGAGCACCCCTTCCCTGCCCGCAGCTCTAACCACCCGACCCTGACCCCAAGGGGTCCTTCATGCCCAGCCCTAGTCCTGTAAACTGGAAGCGGAGCAGACCTCTGTGACACCCAGCATGAGTTACATCCTGAGTCCCAGGGAAAGGGCTTCTCCCTCCCCTCACTCCTTTCCCCTCTGTTCCCCACCCCGTCCTTGCCAGCAAGCAGGAAGGAAGTGGCTCATAGTGAGGAGGGTGAGGCACTTCCAGCTCACACTGAACGACTCTGGGTTGGGCTAGGAGTCAAAGGCTTGTGCTTCCGGCACTTGCCACCCGCCACAGCCCCTGGCACCCCTATGCATGCTCCCTGACTTAGGGTCTTCCCTTTCCAATACAGACACCCCACGACCAGAACTGCCTCTCTGCTCCCAGCTCTGGGCAGCACTATAGTCTTGGATGAAAGACAGGAGCAAGATTTGACACCTTCTCAGAGTCCAGGGGCCTCCAGGGACCTGAGCTTCTCAGGGAGGAACCCCACTCACCCACAAAGCCTGTCGTTCTGACACCGAGGCCAAGGCCACTGAAGGTTGGTGAGGATCCAGCTTTCCAGGGGCAACAACGCTGCCACCATCAGGCTGGAGGGAGTAGGGGGTGTTGGGAGTCCTGTGCACGCAGGGTTTGGCGGGGTGGGGTGGCAATTGGAAGGGCTAGATCAGTGGGGCTTCCAACCAGATCATCAGCAAAGCCATATTCATCTTGACACCTCACAGCTCAAATTTTCCATAGGGAAATTTTCCATAGGGATTTCCCATAGGGAAAATCCCATAGGATTTCCATAGGGAAAGCTTGCATTCTTCCAAAACTGCTCTTCACAATGTAGTTACTAGGACCATCAAGATGGCTCATCAGGTAAAGGCATTTGCCACTCAAGCCTCATGATCTGAGTTCAATCCCCGAAATCCACATAAAGGTGGCAAGAACTGACTCCACAAAGCTGTCTTCTGATCTCCATACAGGCACTGTGGACATACGTACACACACACACACACACACACACACACACGCACACACACACACGCACACACACACACACATACACACACACACACACACACATACACACACACACGCATACACACATCACATCATAAACACGGCATGATAAATAAAATTTTAAAACATAAATCAACAGTTTCCCACGCAAGCAACCAGCCACTGAGACGTATAGGCATTACTGATTCCAGCAAAGTCCATAACGCCCCCGGGAGGGAGGGAGAGATCTCTACCCAGAGGCGGAGCTGAGGTGTGCCCTCTGCTCTGTGACTCATTTTTGGTTTCTAATGGTTTTTAGTAGAAAGTGTACTGATCTACAAGACGCCACCAGGTGACGCTTCATTAGATCCTGCAGTCTACAGACTTCACACTGGGTGAGCCAGGGACTGTGGCAACTGCGGGCATCTCAGCACTTGGCAGCAGGATCAGGAGTTCAAGAGCATCCTTGGCTCCATAGAGAGTGTAAGACCATTCCAGGGGACATTAGACCTTGTCTCAAAACCCCAAACCAAAGTAAATCGAACAAATCAGGGCGAGTGTACCTAGCCCCCCAAATATGTATCATCGTTATGGGGAGAGAGGGTTCAAAGTTCTTTCCTCTAATTTTTTGTTGACTTGCCCAGTACATTATCATCACGATGACCCACTGTGCAGCAGAAAACTAGCTCTTTCTCTTCCGTAACGGTACCTTGGCCAGGCTCTCTCTATCTCTGCGCCCCTGCCTCTCAAACTGCAGGTTCCCATGGGGTGCCTGTGTAGAAGCCAGTCCTGAGGGTACGCTGCCCGCCCCTCTGTGCTGGAAAAGCTTCTACCCCCCCCCTTTTGACTGTCTCTGCTACTTTCCTCCTTTTCTTGAACTTACCATGGTGTGTGCTCCGCCCCAGACAGAATCCCTGACCCGCAGCCTTCAGGTGCCACGGGCCACATCTGTCCTGTGGCTGGACAGCGCTCCTCTGACCCAACCCTTCGCCCAGGGCGTACCTGTCTTTACAGATCTTTTTCTTTGGGGAGTTCTCCTGGCCGTCAGCCCTCCTTAAAAAGTTCCCTAAGAGGCCCATGTCCTGGCGTGGTGGCCCATGAAGCCGTCCTGGGGCTGAGAAATATAAAAAAGGCAGAAAGGGAAAGAAACACGCAGAGATGGAAATAGAGAGAAAAGGCGGCGGGAGGGGGACGAAGCAGGCGGGAAAGTCCACCGGCCCCTGAAAGAAGAATGGTGAAATCTGTCTCCCAATTCTGCCAGATTTTAATTATACACAGGGGATAATCAGTGGGCTGGAAATCTATGCAAATCCAGTTGTGGGTGTCCTGATTAGTTGGAGAGAGAGATAGGGGAGAGATATGGGAGAGCTCTCCTAGTTTCCAGTGTGTTCTTGGATAGCCAGCCTGAGCATGAGAGACTCGACATTCCTGGTGTCTAGGGCAGGCCAGCAAGACAATTCACGTGGGGGACACTTCTAATCAACCAAAGCCCTGGGGTCTCAGGCTTATCTCTTGAGGGGCTCCAGAAAGCACCATTGTGGGTCAGATACCAGTTTCTCTACATCCATTTTCCATGGAAAGCTCATTTTATCTCTTCTCAGCCTTCCATGCTTTTTAACAAAGACTAAGATTTCCCCTTTAGGAGCTGGAGAGATGGCTCAGGGGTTAAGACTCTGCCTCAAAAGCAGAAGGTCCTGGGTTCAGATCCCAAATCCTATGTAAACACTTCAGATAGAAACAGGGAGAGTCCGCACTCCGGCCCTGGAGGGTGGAGCCTGGGAAATCCCAGAGTGAAGCCAAAAGGAGGCAGAAGTAATCCAGGATGACTCCCTCATTCATTCTTGGTTCTCCAGGGATACTCAGTGCCCTCTGCTATAGTTTAAAAAAAAAAAAAAAAAAAAAGACTTACACCATCAGGTGGCGTCCAACGCACCCCTTTCTTCTGCCAGGCGGCTTTCTCTATATGTGCTTCAGGATTCTTCCCTGTGGTCTCCAGAACACAACCTTCGGGGCTTGATGGCTACACAGAGGATCCCAAGCACTGGGGACAGTGCCTTCCGCAAGCGCATTCGGCCTGCTTGGGCGGGACTCACGCACACAGAACTCGCGGCCTAAAAGCCACAGCTCCAAGACTTACAGGAAGAGATGCTCCCAGGGTCCCGGGACAGGTGACAACCAGCCTCTGGGGAGTATGAAAGAGTGCTAGAGAGGGTGGGCGCAGCCTGGGTCTCCAGGGAAGCAGACCCAAGAGTTAATCTGGGTGATGCCTGAGAGAAAAGGGGAGAGAAACGGGGATGGGCAGAGGGAGGATCCAGAACATGATGTGGTTCTGACCTCTGGAAGGAGAGAAGGTAGCAGCGGCAGGCAGGAAGGGTGTCACAGAGCATTCTCCAAGGGTCTGCAGACAGCACTCCAAGGGCGACTCTCACATTGATGGCTGTTACAGCTAGTCTGAATGTTGCTAATAAATTCATGATTAAAAAAAAACTTAGGGGAATAAGGGTTTTACTATTGCTTATGATTCTGGTTACAGTTCATAGCCCAACATGGCAGAAGAGTTCATGCCAACACCAGGATCCAAAGGAACTAGCCGTAACAGATCCACAGGGATTGCTGAGAGAGGACAAGCCTTCCCGCTTGCCAGGGAGTCTGTCACACTACACTGAAGTGCACCAAAGTACTGAGCCGTCACTCTCCCTCTCATCCACTGCCCAAGGAGTAGCCCCACCCATGTCTTCCTCCATCGACGAGACAATCTCTCACAAGCTTGTTCAGGACTTGCCTTAACTACGAATTCTTCACAAAGTGCCCGGAGTTCAGGCTTCAGGTGCCAAGTGGCTACCTACAATTGGCACAATAGCCACAGCTGGGCAGGGGCAAGGAGTCCACATAACTCCCCAGGGAAGTCCGGAGCCCTAGACGGGATGCTGGGTGGATCCCACAGGCATAGCAACCAGAAGTGGTCAGCCACCTGCACTGCCAACAGCCAGTATCACTGTCTAGGAGGGAGATGGGCAGCGCACCTTGGGCCGAGGCCGACACGGAGGGAGGAAGATTGCCTTTCTCTCGGTCCAGAGCGAGCGCAGAGGCTCAGCACAAACAAACCAGAAGTATGCTGAAGAAACAGGAGTGGCCTTGGCCTTGACTGAAGGCTTTGGGGGGAGACGAAGTGCGAGCTGAGCTCTGGTTTCGAAAAGCATCTGGCTGTGATGAGAACGGGGCTCTGGCTCAGAGGATGTCCCTCTTTTCCCTCTTCCTCACCCCCCACCTCCGCCACAAGAGGAGTTGCGGCCATGGTACAAAAGTCCTGGGGTGTCTGAATCCCGAGCTGCTTTTCACATCGGCCTTGAGGCCAGTCACAGCTTTTTGCGCAAGTGAGCGGGGACCAGTGGAGGCCTTGCCTCAAGACTCTGACGGCAAGCTGGACTGAGCACAGCCGTCCTGCCTGCTCACCGTCTGCCATCAGACCCTTCCCTGAAGGAGCCCAGAGCCCTCCCGCCCACGGGCAGGCTTTTCCCAGTTTAAAGGCCCCTTCCCCTCCACCCTCCCAAACTGCCAGACCCCACCTTCTCCGTGACTCCAGAGCTCAGCACAGCTTGTTCCTTCCGGCTGATCAGCTGCCAGCCCCCCACCCAGGCCCACCCCAATCTTATCCTCCACTGCTTTTCAAAGGAGTTCGGCCAACACAAATCCACATGTTTGTTTGTCTACCTGTCTGCCTTTCTTAGCCTCTGCCTCTCCCTGTCTCACAGCTTCCGGTTTTTCCTCATAGTTTCTCGATGGCCTCTGAGGTCTCCAACTCAAAGGTTTCCATCCCCGTGGACCCAGATATCCACCTTCTGGCCTTCCTCCAGAGCCCAGAGGCACAGAACTACAAGCCCCAGCGTGCACTTCTGCCCCAGGTGCCCAAAGGGTATAGGCATGTGCCCCCTGCATTCTGGGAATTGTAGTTTGCCTATCCTCTACTCCGTGCCCACCTCCCAAGCTCTCCCCCGGGCATCCTGCCTCTACCCTGATTGCCAGGCTCTTGACTGACCTGCTACCCTAAGGAAGCATGCGTCACTGGATGACAGGGTTGGGGTGGAGGCTTTAGATGGCAGTTTCCTGACCTTTTGTGTCCCCCCCACTTGAGTCATGGGGGTGGGGGGTATTCAGGAAATTGAAGTGAGAAGGGAAGAGATACTATAAGGTCACAAGGACAAAGGGTCACTGCATCCTCGCGGGGTCTGAGACTCCAAGGTGGGGAGGGGAGTGAGAAGGCCTATGGTCATTTAGGAATGTAGGTTCAGTCGCCCCAATACCCATCCAATGCTGAGCGCTCTCCCCTGGTAGCCTAACACCGCCAAAGCATCTTCTGACCATCTGGTCATTCTACCCTGCTGTTCCCCCAACGCTCAGCTTCTACGCTCCGGCTCCCTCCCGCCCTCCGCCAGACACCTGGGTTCCCACTTATCAGTTATAGCCTGTATGGCGGAACCCAGGCGTCCGGCCCCCCACCCTGTGGGTCAGCGGGCATGAAGCCGAGATTTTAAAGCCTCCCAGCCGGCCTTGTTCCTGTCCCATTGTGTATGGGGCAGGGGCGGGGCGAGGGCCAGCACCAGAGAGCCCCCTCCCACTGCCCCCTCCCTGCTTCCTAAGGAAAAGGCCAGGACTCGCTGGAGCAGGCGGCAGAGTTGACACAGGACTACATGGGCAATCTGAAGAGCGTGGGCCAAGAGCCTGGGCCGCCCTGTGGCCTGGGGCTCGGACTGGGCCTGGGGCTGTGTGGCAAGCAGGGACCCGCCTCTCAGGCACCAGAACCCAGCCAGGCACCAGCACCCGCCTCTCCGACCTCACCAGCACCAGACCACAGGTGAGGGCTGTGTGGCGGGGAGCAGGTGGGGCTGTGAACCAGGGGACTGCGCCGAGGCTGAAGTCTGGGGTTGGGGAGAGCCGGAATCCAGCCCGGAACTCCGCATGGCCAAGGCAAAAAGCCACCGGTGTGAACAGGACAGGGCTGCAGGCTCCGGAGGCCAGGAGCAGAGCCGGCGGGGAGCAGGTGGACGCGGAGGCGGGGAGCCCGCTGCAGTACTCGGTCTGGGTTTGAAATGTTGACCACTGCCAAGGGCCGTTTGACCTCAAGCGGGTACTTACTTGGCCCGGCTGAACCTCTGGGGGTATAAAACATGGATTCTGCAGTTCTTCCTTCAGGGCTCTGCAAGTTTCCGCTCCCTGGAAGCCCGAGCCGAACCATAGTGAGGGGCACTTAGCCGGAAAAAACGGGCTGAGGCGAGGCATCTGGATGCGTGATAAACTGGGGTGTCGTGGGATGGGCGTCAGGAGACTCAGGCGCTTGGTGTGAGGCCCCTTTCCTGGCGCACCCCCCCCCAGCCATCAACTCCAAAGGACCCTACTGCCCCAGCCCCCCAGAAGTCCTTCCTGCCAGCCGAGGTCTCTGAAGAATGGAAAGACCAGGAATCCAATTGGGGGTGTCAGGTCAAGGCAGCTCCCCCACGCCAAAGGCCTGGTGCTCCAGGCCCAGGCCCTCCCTTCCTCCTGCGCGGGCTGTGGGCTCTGGGAGGAAGTGATAAGGCCTCCAAGGCTTCCCTTCACACGAGGCCGCTGTCAGGAGGGGTGTGAGTGGGAGGAAAATCCAGAGCTGAGGAATCCCTGCAGGGGCTTCCCTTAACTCGGGCCTCTCAACCAAGGCTCGTGCCCCCGGTCACCAGAGCGTGGCACTGGAGACGGGGACAGGGCGGTGATGCTCCTGTGTGCCTGGAACCCTGAAATCCCAGCCCCGGGAAGTGGAGCGGGAGGATCAGATCAAGGCAACCTCTGAAACCGTGGAGGTGGAGGCCAGTTAGGCCCTTTCTCCACCTCCCCTGCTGCTGGGCGTGGGTGGGAGGCCTGAGTAGAGGTCTGGCTTAGTCATGGTCTGAAGGCTGGGCATGCAGGAGCGGGGCAGCTAGACCTGCTTTGCCTCTGGGGAGGACCTTGTCCTTCGTCTCACTGTGGAAACATCCCATGGCGAGATGGAGACAAGCAAACGGGCCGAGAGCTTATTTCTATCACGAAGCCACCACGCTGCAGCCTGGCGTCTGTGACGCCCGAGGTCCATTCGTGAGAGCAGAATGCCTCCGCCCCGTCATCTCCCAAAGCTCCACCGTGACACTGTGGCACATGCAAAATTGGGGGGGGACTTTCAAACTATGGCAACGCCTGTCTTGCAGAAGAGGCAAGGCGGCCTCTATGCAGGGAGTTAGGACCACCCTGGACTGGGCTCAGGGCCGGGACCCTGGCTAGCCAGACAGCCACCAGGGCTGAGGGCCAGGAAACCAGGTCGGCGCCCAGGGTCCTGCACCCTCAGGCAGGAGGCTTCCTGCTTCTAAGCCCCAAGTCCTCAATCTGCAAGTGTGGGTACAGAGGGGGTACTACCTACCTCCTTAGACTGTTGTGCAGGTTGGCAGATAACGTCAGGAAGCAGACGGCAGCCAGACAATGAAGCTGCTGAGTTATAGACGCTGCGTAAGAGGCCTTTGGGGTACAAAGTAATTCCTCCCCCCCCCATGACTCTATCCCTGGCTTCCCACAGCCCCCCACAAACCAGGCCCCCAGAGGGACCTAAGTTCCCTCGGGTGAAGAACTGGGAAGTGGGCAGCATCACCTATGACACCCTGAGTGCTCAGGCGCAGCAGGTAAGCACAGGCCCCACCCGTGTTTCTAGGTGGGAGTGGGCTAGGGACTGGTCTCTGGTGGGCTGCCATCCCGCTTGCTTGGACCTTGTGTCCAAACAATGGTGAGGACTGGGACGGATCAGAGGAGTCGAGGTCCCTGCAACGGCTCTAGCAAGCTCAGCCCCCGTATCCCACTTCTCTCGGGCCTGGCCTGCGCCCGCCTTCCCGCCCCTGCCCCGGTTCCTGCCTCCAGCGCTTGCTGCCCAGCATCCTGCAGCCTGTCCCGGTGCTGACTTTGTGCCCCTTCGGTCCAGGACGGGCCCTGCACCTCCAGACGCTGCCTGGGATCCCTGGTGTTTCCAAGGAAGTTACAGAACCGGCCTTCCCAGAGCCCTCCACCCACAGAGCAGCTGCTGGGTCAGGCCAGAGACTTCATCAACCAGTACTACAGCTCCATCA
Organism: Typhlomys cinereus; assembly: GCA_023101885.1. Lineage (NCBI taxonomy): Eukaryota > Metazoa > Chordata > Mammalia > Rodentia > Platacanthomyidae > Typhlomys > Typhlomys cinereus. The sequence continues at coordinate 146,627 of JALPQD010001023.1, read as the reverse complement.
AGAGGTGAGCCCCCCTCTACTCAGGAACCCCCACACTGCAGCCTCTGGGTCGCCCACGCCCTCCTCCCATCTTCCCTCCCTCCCCACTGAGCTCACGCCGCGGTCGTCGCTCCCTTCTCCTCCCCAGGAGCGGCTCCCAGGCCCACGAGCAGCGGCTTCAGGAGGTGGAGGCCGAGGTGGCCGCCACGGGCACCTACCAGCTTCGGGAGAGCGAGCTGGTGTTTGGAGCAAAGCAGGCCTGGCGCAATGCGCCACGCTGCGTGGGCCGGATCCAGTGGGGAAAGCTGCAGGTAGGACGAGTCGACACATGCCCGGGGTGGGCACCGGGGGGCATAAAGGGGAGGCAAGCTCCTAAGACTTCCTGGGGGGAATGTTACTGCTCACTCCTTCCAGGCAGAAGGTAAAGAGACTCGCTCTCCCGAGCCCCCCTCCTCCCCAGCAACAGGGGCAGCGCCCGCAGATCAGTGCTACTTACAAGCTCCGCAGCAAGGCCTGGCTGGAATGGAGCAGGCCCTGGAGGCCTGGCTTGGGAAGTGGAGGGAGGATTTTTAAAAAGAACCTCACCGCCAACAAACGCATGAGGATAGATGAAAGGGGACCCCCCGCTGGCGAGCAGGGAAACAGGAACTCTTTCTGGAAAGGCTAACTGGCTCCTCCTGCCAGCCAAGTCCTTGACCTCACGCCCATCTCCCCTGAGATTCCCCCCCCTCTTGTCCCCACTTTAAACCCCGCCTTGACCCCAGCCACAGCACTCAGCCAGCCTGAGTTACTGGAACGGCCTCAGCCCTGAGCAAAGCTGGGGGAATTGAACTCATGACCTTGACCTCCTGAGCTGGAAGTGGCCACCAAGGAATGTGGAATAAAGCCACATGCTCAGCGATGCCAAAGGCGTCGCCAATAAAATAAGAACAATCCCGTCGACCCTGCGCCCAGCCCTTTAAGTGAGTCAAGGCTTTACTTCACCTTTGAACTCATGGAGCTTCCATAATGGGTCCTACTCCCTGCTGTGGCCCTCCCTCGGCCCCAGGCAACTCTGCCAGCCCTTACCCCTGCTGCAAGTTCCCTTCTCCTTCAGGCAGAACGGAACCACCCAGCCTCCTCCTCCTCCTAGTATTAAGACGCCAACCCTGACAGGGTCCCCAGAGGTCACCCCGACGCAGTCCCCTCTTCTCAGCACCACATGCTGACACAAGGAATTAGATGACCACCTGAACAATGAGCAGCTCTCTACCCGCACCCCCAACCCCTAGAGGCTTCCTCATCACTCGGAGGCCTTCCCGAGCATCCGCTCAGCAGCGAGTCGCTCCCCCGCCCCGTGGCGGGCATCCAGTCCGCTTCTGAGGTGACAGGGAAGATCCCTGGCCGGCAGGGTTGCCAGACAAGAGGGGCTGGGTGGATGCCAACGGCCGGAGAGCACTGGTCAAAGGGACAGTGCATGGCTCCCCTGAGCCCTCCCTCCTCCCCCGCAAGCTCCATGCCAGAACGCCTATGGGGCTGGCCCCTAGAGCCCCATCTCTCTGCTCACCTCTTCCCTGTGGGCCAGGTGTTTGATGCCCGAGATTGCAAGACAGCACAGGAGATGTTCACCTATATCTGCAACCACATCAAGTATGCCACCAACCGAGGCAACCTTCGGTGAGTGTTCCCACTCCAAACCCTAGCTGCTCGTCTCCCACCCCTGCCATACCTAGGGCAGCGGTGGGGAAAGGACTCTGACCGGCTCTGACTAGCTCTGTCCCCCACGTCAGCTCAGCCATCACGGTGTTCCCCCAGCGCTGCTCGGGCCGGGGGGACTTCCGCATCTGGAACAGCCAGCTGGTGCGCTATGCGGGCTACAGGCAGCCGGATGGCTCTGTGAAGGGGGACCCCGCCAATGTGGAGATCACCGAGGTGGGCACTGAGGCGAGAATGGGGAGGCCCGGGGGGATAAGGCCCGGGGGATCCATCGAAGAAAGGCCAATGAGCAGAAACGGATGACTGGACAGATGGAAGAGGAGACATCAGATGGTGGCGCGCCTGTAACCCTAATATTTGGGAGGTGCGGGCAGGAGGATGAGGAGGTCAAGGCCAGCCGTGGCTACGTGAGACTCAATCCTGGGGGAGGGGAAAGCAAAAGAACAGGGCCCCAGGTGGACACAGAGACCCAGCCATTGGGGTCCATGCAGTGAGAGGAGGGAGATGGCAGGAGAGGACCCCTTTGACTCACCCCGGAACACCCCTGCAGCTCTGCGTCCAGCATGGCTGGACCCCAGGAACCGGCCGCTTTGACGTGCTGCCCCTGCTGCTCCAGGCCCCGGATGAGCCCCCAGAGCTCTTCACTCTGCCCCCAGAGCTGGTCCTCGAGGTGGCCCTGGAGCACCCCACGTGAGCACAAAGAGGCTGGGTGGGGGTCCCTTAAGCGGGACTGTGGGGGGCACGTGGCAACTCTGTGGAGGGGCTGACCCAAGCCTGGCACTTCTAGGCTGGAGTGGTTCGCTGCACTTGGTCTGCGCTGGTATGCCCTCCCGGCTGTGTCCAACATGCTGCTGGAAATTGGGGGCCTGGAGTTCACTGCAGCCCCATTCAGCGGCTGGTACATGAGCTCAGAGATTGGCATGAGGGACCTATGTGACCCTCACCGCTACAACATCCTGGAGGTGAGGAGCTGCTAGGGAGCTGCATGCCACCCCCCCCCCCATATCCTGCCCGTGAATGCAGAGATGGGAGAATGTGAACTGGATCTAGTCCAAGGTGTGAATAAGCCTAGAGCTGCCACTAGGAGAGGACAAACAGGTCTGCGGTTGCGCGCACTCACACCACACACACATGCATACACACCATACACACATGCATACACACCACACACACATGCATACACACCACACACATGCATACACACCACACACACATGCATACACACCACACACACATGCATACACACCACACACACATGCATACACACTATACACATACAGACCACACATATGCATACACACCACACACATGCATACACACCACACACACATGCATACACACCACACACATGCATACACACCACACACACATGCATACACACCACACACACATGCATACACACCACACACATACAGACCACACACACAATACACACCACACACACACGCATACACACCACACACACCATGCATACACACCACACACATGCATACACACCACACACATGCATACACACCACACACATACAGACCACACACATGCATACACACCACACACATACAGACCACACACACGCATACACACCACACACACATGCATACACACCACACACACATGCATACACACCACACACACATGCATACACACCACACACACATGCATACACACCACACACACACGCACACATGCTACACACACACACACACTAGAGCTGCTAGGAGAGGACAAACATGCACACGCACACACACACACACACACAGAGCTGTAGGGGTCCCATAGCTTCCACTGGATACTCAAAGATTTCCATGTGTGTGTTGTGTGTGTCTGTACATTGTACACATGAATTCAACACATTGAACGCCATGGCACACATGTGGAGGCTACAGTACAACCACCAGTGTTGGTCCTCGCCTTCTCCCTTGTCTGAGGCAGGCTCTTACCATCCCATCCCCCGTCCTGATGCTCATGCTGGCTAGCTGGTCCTCTAGCATCCTGGGATTCTCCTCTCTCCACTTGCGTCTCCCACAGGAACTCTGGGATTTCCAATGCTCAAACTGTGTGTCAGACTTTTACGTGGTTTCTGGGGATTTGAACGCAGGTCCTCACACTTGCAAGCAAGTGCTTTTACCCACTGAGACATCTGGCCTGGTTTGGTTCTTGGTGAGTCAGTGTCTCACTTTTAGCCCAGGCTGGCTAAAGCTCTTCCCACCCCAGCACCCCAAGGGATGGGATTAACAGGTGTAAGCTATCGTGTCAGGCTCAGAGGAGAACTGGACTTAGATTATGTAGAGCTAAGACATGGAAGGGCCGGAGCTGAGAAGTGACTTGCCCAAGGCCCCTCTCTGCTCCATGGTGCTTGGTAGGCAAAGAACTGAGCCACACACGCTGAGTGGAAAAACCCCCCATAGCTGCCCCCCCCTCACTTCTACTTACCGGTTCCCCATTGCCTCTGTCCCTACCAATGTCCTGCTCATCCTGCCCCAGGACGTGGCTGTCTGCATGGACTTGGACACTCGGACAACCTCATCCCTATGGAAAGACAAGGCTGCGGTGGAAATTAATGTGGCTGTGCTTCACAGTTACCAGGTGCACAGACCTCCAGGTCTGGGGGGACGTAGAAACCGAGGCAGGTAGAAGTAGCGGTGAGTTGCACTGCGCCTGCAGCTCTGAGTCTGTTCTGGGTGCTGTGATACGGGACCTCACTGACTGCCTGGAACTTCTGAGAGGTCTCAGGGCCTGAGGAAGGGCGCAAGTATCACAGCACACGTGCGAGGCTCTGGCTTCCATTTCCAGCACTGCAGAAGGAAGAAAAGCAAAGCACATTCTGATTTAGAGGCAAGACAGACAGACACTGATGTGGAGCTTCCGTATCGGGCTAATGTGGAGCATGAGCATGCAAGCTGAAATCTGGGGTGATGCTATGGTCTGAGGGGACGCATGTCAAGTCTGCAGTGATCCAGGGCACAGAACAGGCTGGGGGGGTGACAGAGGGAGAAGGGGGCGTCTACGGACACCTCTGAGCTCAGCTCCTCTTCTCCCCCCCCCCACCTCAGCTGGCCAAGGTGACCATTGTGGACCACCACGCCGCCACAGCCTCCTTCATGAAACACTTGGAGAACGAACAGAAGGCCAGGGGGGGCTGCCCCGCCGACTGGGCCTGGATCGTGCCCCCCATCTCAGGCAGCCTCACTCCTGTCTTCCACCAAGAGATGGTCAACTACTTCCTGTCCCCTGCCTTCCGCTACCAGGTGCCAAGCACAAGTGACTCCTGCCCCCTGGGTGCAGCTCTGGGCAGCCAACAGGCCCTGGTGACCTTGACTCTCCTCCTCTTCCCTTTACTTCCCTGCAGCCAGACCCCTGGAAGGGCAACGCAGCCAAAGGCACCGGCATCACCAGGAAGAAGACCTTTAAGGAAGTAGCCAAGTGAGTACCGAAAGAGTGTACCCCCATACCTTTGGGGAAACCACCTCAATCCCACTGTTACGAGGCTTTGATGTGATGGGGTCCCGAGTCTTGCCTGAGAAGCCCACCTCTGCGCACTGTGAATTCTCTTACCCCACCCTTGCCCACAGTGCCGTGAAGATCTCTGCCTCGCTCATGGGCACGGTGATGGCGAAACGTGTGAAAGCAACGATCCTGTATGGCTCTGAGACCGGCCGGGCCCAGAGCTACGCGAAGCAGCTGGGGAGGCTCTTCCGGAAGGCATTTGACCCTCGGGTAAGACCAGCCAGAGAGACCTGGGGGGTGGGGGGAAAGGAGGGGTTGGTCCTTATCTTTGAGGTACCTAGAGGAAAGGTGAGGGCCTCAAATCAAAGTTCAAGCTGGACATGGTAGTATGTCTCTATAACCCAGCAGTTGGGAGGTGCAGTCAGGAGGACCATGAGTTCAAGGCAAGCTCAGGGTATGTAGAGAATTTAAGGCCAGACTGGGCTACATAAGACCCTATCTTTGAAGTTTTTTTAAATGTTTTATTTAGTGTGTGTGTGTGTGTGTGTTGTATTTATCAGAGGGCACTGTGTGTCCCTGTGGAGGACCAAGGGGGACTTCAGGAATCATCCTGGATGGCTTCCACCTCCTTGCTTCACTCTGGGATTTCCCAGGCTCCGCCCACCAGGGCTGGAAGTGCGGGCCTCAGCCATTTCCACCTGATGTTTTTTTATGTGGGACCTGGGATCTGAACTCAGGACTTTCTGCTTGCGAGGCAGAGTCTTAACCCCTGAGCCATCTCTCCAGCCCAAGACTCTGTCTTTAAAAAAAAAAAAAAAAAAGTCAGTGCTCATGAGAAAATGAGGAAATCTACCATCCACGAGGATCAGGGTCGAGTGAGGCCCAACACTCATTGCTCCGAGGAGGAAGGAACAATCCTACAATAACTGCTTCCTTGCCGCAGGTCCTGTGTATGGATGAGTACGACGTGGTGTCCCTAGAGCACGAGGCACTGGTGGTGGTGGTGACCAGCACGTTTGGGAACGGGGATCCTCCGGAGAATGGAGAGGTGAGGTTTCTCAGGACGGGTCCACTAGGAAAGAGGAGGGACGCAGGACGGTGGGACTGGACAGGGCTTCAGCCACACGTGTGTGCGTGCACGCCCGCGCACTTCAGAATGGAAAGCGCAGCCAAGGCACCCCTCCCCCACAGGAGTGTGGACCTGCCACGTCATCTCCTCTATCAGTGTACTTCCTGGCTGGCCGAGGAGGGCAGACTGCTCCCAGGCCTTGACAAATGAGAAAAATGGGGATTCTCCACTTATTTCCCTTCTTCGGCTTTTCCTTTTCTTTCCTGTAACAAAGGAAACAGGAGCCCTGTTTAGATACCAAGACAGATTAAAATACTTCACTTACTCAGCACATCTTAAAAGAAACAAAAAAACTAAAGTACCGCCATTAGACACCCTGATGGCCACCGAGGTCTCCCCTGCATGTCTCTGGACGGCAGGTCTGCTCCTCTGTCCAGCCGTAAGCACTGAATCCCTGCATGCTAAATAGCTCTCCCAGTGTCGCTCTGAGCGCATGTCTGGAACCCAGGGTTAAGGCCCCACAGCAGGCTTGAATCACTATAGAATTCTTTTCCCTCTGCCTTCCTGCCTGTGTTGGTCCTCGTCAGCTCTGCCTTTTGAGAAAAACACAAGCCCAGGGTTGCTGGTGTACGCTTATAATCCTGGTGCTCGGGAGATGCAGGCAGGAAGATCAGAGTTCAGGGTCACCCATGGCTACACAGTGAGTTCAAGACAAGTCAGATACGTGACCCCTAAAACCCCAAACCAAACACCTGTGTCAGCATCCGCAGGGGCCCTTGTGCATCGTGACGTGGCAGGTACTGGGCGGGCGCATGCCAGAGACAGCTGCTCCTACACCAGAACCACTCCCGACACTACCCACAAATGGATTCATCCATTCCAGACACTCAAACGCTGCTCAGAGGTCTTGCCTTCAAATGGCAGGAATATATGATTGGAGTGATTAAGTTTTCAGCATAAATTCTGGGGACAAACATGTGAACCATAAATGGCACCATGACTGAACTTTTTATCATAAAAGGAGTATTATTTACCCATATAAGTACACATACATATATTTCTATCTGTATCTACACACATATACATATATCCACACATATATACATATCTGTATGTGTATCCCCATGTGATCCACAATCCTAAGAAGCTATAGACCCTAGAAAATTCCATCATTGATTTCTCTAAGTCTCTGTCCCAGCTGTCTCGGCTACACTGACTTCTGTCATGATTGATGGGTGTGCCTGCTCCACCCATAAATGGAAGCACACCGTACCGTGGCGTCTGTCACTGCCTGTTTGGGATATCTGTCCATGTCACTGCACAAATCAGTACTTTGTTCCTTTCCCCTGCTGAGTGTGGCGCATTGTGTGAATGGCCCCGCTTGTTTATCCATTTTCTTGTTGATAGACACTTGGGCTATTTCCAGCTCAGGGTTATTATGAATAAAGCTGTTATGAACATTCTTGTACCAAGCTTTTGTAGGCTTATGTTTTCATTTCTCTTGGATAAATACCCAGGCGTAAAACTGCTGGGTCACAGAGCAGATGTAAGTTTAATTTTTTTTTTTAACTGCCAAATGGCCAGACTGAAGTGCCCTCTTAAGATCTGCACATTTCAATTTTACCCTCTCCCCAGAATTTCTAGTGAAATATAGGAATACACCAAACAGAAACTGGTGAATAAACAACAAATATATGAACAAGAAATATTTATAGAAATATGGTTCATAACACTTCACATTAGAAACAAAGTGTCAATCAACAGTAGATTGGATAAATCCAAATGTGATAGAGCAATAAGTGTGCACAGATTGCCACACAGACAACAACACAGATGGACCTGGAAATATAAAGACTGAAAGAAGCCAGCAATTTAAAAGGACATCCCATGATCGGTAGGACTGATTTGGTGTAAAGGTCAAAGCCGGCATGGAGTTAGAGATCAGGAGAGCACTTGCTCCGCTCTAGGGTGGAGACACCAAGGTGAGGTAGAGTATATACTCTTAAGGGGAGGGTGATTACAACACCCATGTCTGCTTTGCGAAAGCTACTACCTAGTTCCCAAGGCCGTCAGAACCAGATGTTCAGGTCACGCATCCTGACTGTGGTAAACCTGTGGAACCCCAGAGAACTTCTAGGGTTAGTGTTTCCATATAATTTCCTTTGTCTGCATGAAACTTTGTTTCAGGTAGTTTCTAAGATGGTGACACCAAGATGTAGGGGCGCCTTCAGTGGAGAAGACAGGGTACTGCAAAGGCCCCTAAAGCTCTGTCTACCCAGGAACTGGCTGAAACATTGGGGGGGTGCTCGAGATAGACAGGAAAGACCTGCTAAGCGCCTGCTTGCTGCAAGCTGGATCTGACCACCCACCAGGCTTTTAAACCTACTTGGAAGGACCACCTACCTGCACACCATGCAGACAAGTTGCAGAGCATGTGTGCAAAGGCGCTGGAGAACTGATGAGACCAACCGATGTCCTTCCATCAAAAGGCTATCTCACATCATGGTGCCCGCAAGGGAGGAATGTGATGTAGCCATGATAAGAGCGTGAACAAGCCTGAGGCAGTGACTGCAGCAGGTCACGACAAAAAGCAGGCAAGAACCCCAGGATTCCATTTGTACTTAGAACAAGCCTCAAGGATAAGCACGCATGTACAGGCGCTCCCAACTTAGGGTACATCAACTTACGGCTTTTTTACTTCGGGATATGCAAAAACAATATGCATGCACTAGGAACCCCAGTTCAAATTTTGGATTTGGGTCTGTGGCCAGACTCGAAGTGTGTGGTGGGATCATCTGTCTCAAGGCTGGGCAGTGGCATCGAGCCGCACTTCCAGCCAGATGGATGATCACAAAAGAAACCACTGACGTTCTAAAGTGCGCTACATAGCTGAGCTAAAATGTGCGGGAGGGGAGACGTGTGAAGACATGTAATGTCCCATTACAACCTTTCCAGCTTACAGGGTCTGGACATCACCCATCGTGAGTCAAAGAGCAGGTGTGTGTGTGTGTGTGTGTGTGTGTGTGTGTGTGTGTGTGTTGATGCAAGGCTAAGAACTTTCCACCGCTCAGCTTCACACCAGCATGGGGTTAAGTCTCAGTGGAGAATAAAGCTAGGCTTTCTCCTTTATAATTTTACCCACCCCTTTGGCGTGATTTTTCAAAGGGCCAGAGCCTTTGAAATTTTCAAAACAAAGATTAGAAGTTACCATGGATGGTAGAACCAGTATGGCTTTCAGTTCTGCGCCTTGACTAAAACTAACTGTGATGCAAACGTTTTTCTGAGCAGAGCTTCGCAGCCGCACTGATGGAAATGTCCGGTCCTTACAACAGCTCCCCACGGCCGGAGCAGCACAAGTAAGTGGACCAGCAGCTCCAGTCCCGGGGATGTGGGGCAGGAAACACGTAGCGGCACCAAGAGAAAGGTCTGGAAAACCCACCCTGGTACCTCAAGTCTTTCCCAAGCAGCTGAAGGAAAAAAAGAAAGGAAAGAAGGAAGGAAGGGGAGGGAGAAATAAAGGGAGAATGAAGAAGGAAGGAAGGAAAGAAGGAAGAAAGAAGGAAGGGAAGGAAAAGAGGGGAGGGGAGGAGGGGAGGGCAGGGGAGGGGAAGGATGGAGGTAGACAGTGAGGAGAGGGGAAGGGAAGGAGGGAGGGAGAGAAGGAGGGAAGGTGAGAGAGAGAGAGAGAAGGAGGGAAGGTGAGGGAGAAAGAGAGAGAAAGAGAGAAAGGAAGGAAAGAAAGAAAGAGAGAGGAAGGAAGGAAAGAAGGAAGGAAGGAAGGAAGGAAGGAAGGAAGGAAGGAAGGAAGGAAGGAAGGAAGGAAGGAAGGAAGGAAGGAAGGAAGGAAGGAAGGTGTGGTACTCGCAAGTTTCAAGAGCCCTTCCTTCCTGGACTCCCAGGCCTCTAAGAGGCTCTACAGTTCTCTTTCAGAGGGAAGAGGGACAGAATGGACCCCCACTGTCCGCTCCCCAAAGTGGGGACCCTGAGACTGTGCCCCGGACGGGCCTAAGCCATGTCCGCAGTTCCTGGTGACACCTTGTCTTTATCCTCTCGTGCCAGGAGTTACAAAATCCGCTTCAACAGCGTCTCCTGCTCAGACCCCCTGGTGTCCTCTTGGCGGCGCAAGAGGAAGGAGTCCAGCAACACAGACAGTGCTGGAGCCCTGGGCACCCTCAGGTTTGGGCTCCTGACCAAAGCGGGTGCATGAGAGGCAAGCCACCTGGGTAGATACGGTCTGGCACGGAGGTTCCAGCCATGACTCCCTGCACCCCAGGTTCTGCGTGTTTGGGCTGGGATCCCGGGCGTACCCCCACTTCTGTGCCTTTGCCCGGGCGGTGGACACGCGACTGGAGGAGCTGGGCGGGGAGCGGTTACTGCAGCTGGGTCAAGGGGACGAGCTGTGTGGCCAGGAAGAGGCCTTCCGCGGCTGGGCGCAGGCTGCCTTCCAGGTGAGTCCTGGGCGTCCTGCGTCTAACCCGAGTCAGCCCCTTGTTCTGTCCCACCCCAGCCAGGAGCCCCCTCCTCCAGGCCTCACAAATGAAGCCTGCAGTGCCTAGGCTGAAGGCTCGCTGCCTTCCTCATCACGCCTGGCTCTCAGCAGCACCTCCCCCATCCTGGTCCTGTCCAAACCTGCCCTCCTCTGCACAGAGCCAGCCCTTCTGAGATCGGTCCCAAGGAGTGACGCCCCAAGAATAGACGCACAAAGTAAGGACGTCAGGGGAGCAGATGGAGAGAAACAGAATCCAGAGGGTCAGACAGAGGCCGGAACTCAGGCTGAGGCCAGCAGAAGCCCAGAGCAGGTGGGCGGTGCCTGGCTTCGAGGCCAAGGAAGTGTCCAGGGACCGGGATTTTTCAGGCCCTGGCTTCTCGGGACGATGCTGCCTGAGCGGGACCCTCAGCCTCATCCTCCTAGTGCAGATGCTACTTGTCAGCGCTGGGCTCGTGCGGGGAGCCCCACACCTTGCATCCATCCCGGTCTCAAGCTCAGCAGGTGTAAGGCACAGTGAGGAGGAAGAGGAGGGCATCCTTGAAGGCAGGAAACAGGAGTGTTGGGAAGGAGGAGGCTGAGATTGGGGAGAAGAAGAGAGAGAATGAAAGACCTAGAGAAGAATAAGAAAAGGAGCCCCTGGAAGCCACCTGTCCACACGACCACAGCGTGAAGCTTTGGGAGCCTGACTTTGGTGGTGCAGGAGAATCGCAGCGCCAGAAAAGCAGGAAAACTGGGCGCACTGGGCCCCCAGCAGTGGGAGTAGGAAGGAAGGGAGGGGGCCGAGGAAGGAAGAAAGTGATAGACGATTGCTCACACCAGAAAAGAAACAGTAACAGGGTGATAGGGCCCAGCCAATCACAGGACAGTCTGGGATCTCAAGCTTGGGAGGGGTGAGCTGTGCCTGGGACCTGCAGCAACCAGAAGCAGACAGATCTAGAGCCCATCCCCCCTCCCCCAGGGTAAGCTAGTACTGACTCTTCCTCTGCCCCTCCCCCCCTGGGGTAAGCTAGCCCCCCCCCGGCACCCCCCCACCGTAAGCTAGCACTGACTCTTCAGAAATTGTCTCATCTAGAACTAGGAATGTAGCTCAGATGCTAAGTGTGTTTGTGCAGCATGCATGAAGGCCTGGTTCAAACTCCAGCACAAATTCATTTAAATTCCAGCCCTTGAGAAGTGGAGGCAGGAGAATCAGAAGTTTAAAGTCACTCTTGACTGCATAGCTAGTTTGAGGACAGCCTGGGCTACATGTTATCCTGGTATCAAAAACAAAATGTACATATATACACATATGCGTATATAGGCTTGTACCTATCTGTCTACCTATCTGTAGACATACACATACACACACATTTCATTTAATCTTTAGTGGAATGCGATGTGGGACCAAAAATGGAAACTGAGGCATGCAAGATATAAGTATAGGGTCAAAATGCACATGCAGGTCTAAGTTCGCAGCTGCATTCACTACGCCACTATGAGCAAACAGGATGCTCTCAGACACACGTCAGCACTCCCCAGACAGGTGACCCGCAGGGGACAAGTCAGTGGTCTAGCCACCAGGCCATGAATGAGCTGGAGAAGAAGGTGCCGTCATAGCCCCAGACTCAGCTCAGGGTCTTTCAGCCTCATCCTGCCAGTGGGCTACCGACCCCACGGGTCAGACCTGCCCTGGCTCTCTGGGCAGGAGAGGCCGGGCCCCTCCTCCCTGACAAAGCCCCTCCCCCTCCTGGCTGAGGCAGCTCCCTGGGGTGGGGAGGCCCTTGGCCCTCACCTGCCTCCCCTGTCCAGGCTGCCTGCGAGACCTTCTGTGTGGGAGAGGACGCCAAGGCGGCCGCCCAGGACATCTTCAGCCCCAAACGCAGCTGGAAGCGCCAGAGGTACAGGCTGGGCGCCCAGGCCGAGGGCCTGCAGCTGCTGCCAGGTGTGGCCCTGCTCTTCCCCGACCCTGCTGACCCCGCCGGGACCCCAGGATCCTCCCACCATGGCCAGGCCCTGCCCCCCGGCTCAGACCCCTGTGCCCCTCCGGCCTCCAGGTCTGACCCACGTGCACAGGCGCAAGATGTTCCAAGCTACGATCCTCTCTGTGGAGAACCTGCAGAGCAGCAAATCCACGTGAGGAAAATGCCGCGTCCCCACTCTGCCCCTTTTTTGGGGGGCGTCCCTCTTCTCCCCAAACCCAGGCTCTTCTCCTACATTCTCCCATTTCCCTTGCCTCCTTCTGACCCCCATAACCACCTCCCTCTGCACCCCCAGCCGCGCCACGATCTTGGTGCGCCTGGACACTGGAGACCAGGAGGGGCTGCAGTACCAGCCAGGGGACCACATAGGCGTGTGTCCACCCAACCGACCTGGCCTTGTGGAGGCCCTGCTGAGCCGGGTGGAGGACCCACCGCCCCCCACCGAGCCCATTGTCGTGGAGCAACTGGAGAAGGGCAGCCCCGGTGAGCATCGCCTGCAGGGTAAAGCGAGGCTGCCACACTTCTTGGCCCGGGGCCGCTTGGCGCTCAGCACTGACGGGGTGTCAGCCCCCCTCCACAGCTCAGTACCACCTGGAGTTAGCCATAGCCACCCCAGCCAGCTGGCCTTGTGGGGGATAGTCTCCTCTCAGAACCCCACCCCCAGACACCCCAGAAGGCTCTTCCCAAAGCCCTGACCTCCATAGTCTAGTTTACATGCTCAAACCAGTTCATTCCAGCCAGGACCCCTGAACAAATACAATGGGGCTCCCCAGACAGGCTCACAGCAACACTCAAGGGCGGGTCCCTCAGTGAGACACGGTGCCACGTGGCCAGGCTCCCACGTGAGCATCAGCCCAGGCCGCAGAGCTCCAGCTGTTCCCTCTCTGAGAGCTTTTCTCTGTACCACCCCCAGGTGGCCCTCCCCCCGGCTGGGTGCGGGACCCCCGGCTGCCCCCGTGCACGCTTCGCCAGGCGCTCACCTTCTTCCTGGACATCACGTCGCCGCCCAGTCCCCGCCTCCTTCGACTGCTCAGCACCCTGGCCGAGGTGTCCAGCGAGCAGCAGGAGCTGGAGGCCCTCAGTCAGGTGGGTTGTTCTGCGGGTGCAGGGCTAATAAGGGGGGTGACAGGAAGTCCCCCGGCATGCAGGGTCTTCCTGGGACTCGTTTCTCCTGGCCACCATGCACTGGTGTTTGAGGACGTGGCTTCGGGCTGAGCATCTCTGGATCCTCAGGGTCTTCACAGAGATTGTTTGGCCCGAACTGAGCAGGAATCATCAACTCCAAGGGGCTCAGCTAGGGAGGGGTCGAGGAGGGCAGGCACTCTGCAGGGTTATGGGGCTCCCAGCTCACAGCACGCTGCGCCCCCAGGACCCTCGTCGCTACGAAGAGTGGAAGTGGTTCCGCTGCCCCACGCTGCTGGAGGTTCTGGAGCAGTTCCCATCGTGGCGCTGCCCGCCCCGCTGCTCCTCACGCAGCTGCCCCTGCTCCAGCCCCGATACTACTCGGTCAGCTCGGCGCCCAGCGCCCACCCAGGGGAGATCCACCTCACCGTGGCCGTGCTGGCCTACAGAACCCAGGGTGAGGCTGGAAACAGGGCTGGCCTGGTCTCAGCCGCATGAGGACAGTCCCCTCACCCGCCCCTCCTTCCCGACCCTAGATGGGCTGGGCCCCCTGCACTACGGTGTCTGTTCCACGTGGCTGAGCCAACTCAAGGCCGGAGACCTGGTGCCCTGCTTCATCAGGGGGTGAGTGAGCCCTGCGGGATGGAAGGGCACCTGGAAGAGGGTAACTGTGCTCACGTGGGGTCTGCTAGGGGTACTGCGCGGGGGATGAGGCGAGTCACCCAAAGCAAGGAGGACCTGCAAAACATGTCAAGGATAGAGGGTCACTGTGTCACCCCAGAACTGAGAGTGAGCTATATGGCTGAGTAAATTGGACTCAGAATCCTGCTCTAAAACTGTAACTTTCAGAGGCCCTGTTGCTTTGGGAAAGTGTGGTTCTCATGTGTCTATCACTCTATGTCCTTGGTCACAGTCCGTGTTGTTAGGCAGGGCGCCTGAGATCGTGGTGCCCCAAATCCCACTCGGTCTAGGAAACCCTAACTAGGATAAAGACCACCCTCAACCATGGTGTCACCGAAAACCCAAAGGAGTTAAAGGAGCTCAGATCCACTTCTCTCCAGCTGTGTCCAGAAGTCTTGACCTCCAACAGCCAAGGGCCAGACCTCCTAAAGAGTCCCCAGGGTCCCAAACTCCCCCGGGAGCTAAACTGCAAATAAACTTCATTAGCCAACTCAAAACAAAACAAATACCAACATTATTACGATTATTTAAGATTATCAAAACCTTAGGAACCAAGTCTGTTCCCTTCCCAAATTACGTTTGTTTTGTTTTGTTTTGAGGTGTGTTGTGTTTTTGCTTTTGAGACCAAGTCTCCTGTAGCCCAGGCTGGCCTTAAACTTGGTGTGTAGCAGAGGACGACTTTGACCTCCTGAACCTACGGCCTCCACTTTCCAATTCCTAGCTGGAACGTGGGTGTACACCCCGTGCCTGTTTTTTTGTTAATCCTTGAAAAAATGAGTTAAAAAGCATCATTCAATCAGCAGAAGCCTCAGACAGCCCCAGGGAGTTTCTGCCAACAGTAGAGTTTTGTTTTGTTTGAAACGGGGTCTCAGGTAGCCCGAGCTGATCTAGGACCCATTATGTGACTGAGGATACCCTTGAATCCCTGATCTCCTGCGTGGCCCTCCCAAGTGGGTTGTTGTTAAGACAGTCTCAAATTGTAGTCCAAAGGGCCTAAAACTTTCACCAGTCCTCATTCCTCATACTCTCAGGAGCAGGGATTCCAGGAATGAGCTACTAGCTCATCTCAAGAGTTTGTTTTGAATAAGCTCTTAGTTTGTACTTGTCATGAACCATGCTTTGAGGACTAATTCGTCATTGGACTTTCATGACTACGTCTCCTGCCCAAGGATGGTGCGAATGGGGGCCCAAGAGAAACAAGGGCTTGATGAAGTCTCTCTGGCTAGGGCTCCCTCCTTCCGGCTGCCACCAGATCCCAACTTGCCCTGCATCCTGGTGGGCCCAGGAACTGGCATTGCCCCCTTCCGAGGATTCTGGCAGGAGCGACTGCACGACATTGAGAGCAAAGGTGAGGCAGTCATGAAGTCACATAAAGGGGTGGGTCCACGCAAACAAAAGTGCAGAAAATTAGGACCACAGGTGAAAGGAATTTTATTGGTGGGAGGAGGGGACTCAAGGGCTGGGCTGTTTGTCTTCTTCCAGGTGCCAGACATAGAATAGGTGTTAAAGTGGATTAAGGACAAAGGGAAAGGGGAAGTTTGGACTTTCCTGGAAGTCCAAGACTGGAAGACAAAAGTGCCCCAGGTGGAATTGGGACTGAATCATTTCTCACCTAAGGAAGCAACAGGGTGTCAGGTTAGACCCCAAGTGTCAGTCAAAGGGGGGTGGTGACTGGTAGGAAAATTCAAGGGATGACAGAATGTTAGGCTGGAGCCGGAAGGGATCCTGAGACGTTACAAAGAGCCAAGAGCACGGAATGCAGAGCCAGTAGCCCCCGTTCTGGTGTCGCTCCACCACTGAATGCTCCCCAGACCCTCTCGAAGTCAGAGATGCGCCAGGGTCCCGGCGAAAGCATCCTACCCTGACCCCGTAAGCCAAACAGCCAAGACAGCAGCTGCTTCCACCCAAAACGTCCTCCCAGAGGAGGTGGGCGCCGGGCGGAGTCCCTCGGGGAGGGGCCCTCGAAACGCAGCGTCGCTTGCAGGGCTGCAGCCCGCCCCCATGACGTTGGTGTTCGGCTGCCGGTGTTCTCAACTCGACCACCTCTACCGCGACGAGGTGCAGGACGCCCAGCAGCGCGGCGTGTTTGGCAACGTCCTGACCGCTTTCTCCAGGGATCCCGGCAGCCCCAAGGTGCAGGGCCCCGGAGGGCTGGGGGTGGGGTGGGTGACCCACCGCCCCGCCCACTCCACCCACCGGCGGGCCCCAGCCCCTTCCGGCGCGCCCACCTCTGTAAGCCCCGCCTCGCCTTAGCCCCGCCCCCAAGGCGGTGCCACAGCCAGCCCCGCCCCTCGCCCCGCCCCCCAGACCTACGTCCAGGACGTCCTGAGGACCGAGCTGGCCGCCGAGGTGCACCGCGTGCTGTGCCTCGAGCGAGGCCACATGTTTGTCTGCGGCGATGTCACCATGGCAACCAGCGTCCTGCAGACAGTGCAGAGAATTCTGGCGACCGAGGGAGACATGGAGCTGGACGAAGCGGGTGACGTCATCGGCGTGCTCCGGGTGCGAAGGGGCGGGGCGGGGGCGAGGGGCGGGGCTTCGGCCAGAGGCGCCTGCGCAGCAGAGCCGGGGGCTCGGCGGATTCTGATCGGCGGACCTCTTCCTCCGCCCCCCCTCGCAGGACCAGCAACGCTACCATGAGGATATTTTCGGGCTCACGCTTCGCACCCAGGAGGTGACAAGCCGCATACGCACCCAGAGCTTTTCTCTGCAAGAGCGGCAGCTGCGGGGTGCGGTTCCCTGGGCGTTTGATCCGCCCAGCCCAGACACCCCAGGTTCCTGACAGCCCTAGTTTTCCCCTCTAGTTCCTGGAAAGGGGGGAGGGGCTACTCTCCCCCAGTCAGAGTATCAGCCTCCTCTCTCTACTCTCTCTCATCTCGAGGCTTCTACAGCTCGGTCCCGAGGCTATGAGTCATCCTCCAGTCCTCCAGGGAGGGAATGGGACTGTTTTCCCCCCAGACCCAATTCACTTGGCCGCGAGGTCTCCCTGAATCTGGAAAGTCCCTGCAGTAGAATTTGGGACCTCGTACTGCCTCTTTGGTGTGCTTGAGGTCAACGGGAGACTGTCTTTGCCTCCCTCCGGAGTATCTTACCTTTCAAGTCTAAGTCATTCAAATATTTATTGAAGATTCGTCATAAGAGACTGTGTCAATGTCAAGAGGTGCCTAACCCAGACCTTGTGGTTAGTTCTATATATATATATATAAAAAGGCAGGTCTTGAGTTTTAATGTGTTCAGATATGGGGTGGTGATTCTTTTGACGGTGAGTCTTGCATATCCATATGCGCCAGTGATCTACAGGCAGTTCTGTGACTGAGATCAGGTGCAGCCCCCAGCTGCCGAGAGTGGCAAAAAATACCTTGCCTAAGATGTGCCGCACGGCCACAGGCAATCTGTACTGCTTGTGTCACAGGATGAGGGGCCCCACCCGCTTCCTCAGACATCACAGCCGTGCTGAAGTCCAAAAACAGCAGCCCTCTCTAGTTTTTCCACTCCCCAGCCCTCACGGCCCACACCCCTAGTCCCAGGGGAACTCAAAGGGAAGGCGGGCAGGAAGAACTTCCTTTGCCTTTCCGACCACGTGCCTCTCTGCTTTCCTCACAATGACTTGACCTCCGCCTGGGCCCGGCCCTCCACCCTTAGGATGCTCAGGGACTTCTCAAGCCAGTGCTCCGTACCTCCAGTTGGGGAGGTGTTCCCCATCTTCCACCCCAAGCCCCTGTTCATCTCCTACTTTTTCTCTGTTCTCTGGGGCAAGCTCCTCATTGACACTCAGAATCTGCCCAACTGAAACATTTCAGATCTGTCCTCTGGTTGAGGGGAGGAGGGCTTGAAAGATGACTCCTTGCGTCCTTCTGCGCCACTCCATCCAGTCTCCTGTGGCTGGAAAGCCCAGAACCTGGGAAAGGAGAAGGTTTTTCCAGGGGTCTGGGTTACTGGAACAATCCTGTTACCCCAGATATTTGATTAGTGGTGTCCGCATCCCTCCAAGACTAGCTCCAAGCCAGACTCCTTGTCTCTTGGACTCCCACATAGGCAATACTGACCTACAGTCTCCTCAGTCAGTACAAGGAGCCTGGGCAGGCTCCTTCGGGGGGTCTGGGGTCTCCTGAAACCCCTTTGGAAACAGTTGCCGGGCTCTCTTCGTGCCCCACTGATGTCTGGGGCTGGAAACGGGACTGGAGCCTGGTAATGAAAGCATTGGCTGATGGGTCGTGAGGCCCAGGACCACCAGGACCTCTTCTCTGACCCCCCTCACCAGGTCATGAGGCCAAGGACCACCAGGACCTCCTCTCTGACCCCCCTCACCAGGTCATGAGGCCAAGGACCACCAGAACCTCTTCTCTGACCCCCCCCACCAAGTCATGAGGCCCAGAACCACCAGAACCTCTTCTCTGACCCCCCCACCAGGTCTTGAGGCCCAGGACCTCTTCTCTGACCCCCCCCACCAGGTCATGAGGCCCAGAACCACCAGAACCTCTTCTCTGACCCCCCCACCAGGTCATGAGGCCCAGGACCACCAGGGCCTCTTCTCTGACCCCCCTCACCGTCACTTGACCACGATGGCTTCTCCTCATCGGGTGAGGCCGGCTGCGAGGGGCTGGACCAGGGCCTGGATGGGGAGGAGGCTGACGCCTCCCCCCAGAGTTCCTGCTGCTGGTGCTGATGAAGCTAGATAGGAGAAGAATGCAAGACTTCGTCACTGGGGGGTGGGCAAGGCCAAGCCCCTCTGCTGCGCAGAGAGCTCACAGCTCCTGTCAGGCAGTGTTTTGGGTTCTGGACCTTTCCCCAGTCTTAACTTCCCTCCCCTTCTCTCACGTTGCTCCTTCCAGCACCCCGTGCTCACCTGGTGCAGGTAGATGGCATGGAGACTCATCTCCGCAGAAGCAAGTTCTGGAAGCTGGGTCGGCTTCTGGCCCCCAGTACCTCCTGGGGACACACAACTGAAAGGATGCAGCCGTCAAGAGACATGCCCCCATGGGGGAGGAGGGTCTGCACTCCACTCCCAAGTCCCCTCAGCACCCCAGCTCCCTCCTCCTGGAAAACCACCCCCAACCCAGACTCGGCTGCATCTCAGGCCTCCGCTCACCTGGGGTCCTGGACCATCCGAGAAATGGAAGCGAGGACGCTGGCTGTGGCAGCGGCAGGGCAGGGAGCTGTGGGGCTCAGGTCTCTTGGGGGCAGCAGGGGGTTGACCAAGAGGTTGGCCAGGAAGGCTTCCGGCTAAACAAAAGAGGGAGGAGTCCAGTCTAGAGAAGGGCAGGAGAGCATGGCCGGGTAACCTGCTACCAAGATAACAGAGGGCAAAGAATTCACAAGGGGGGGGGCAGGAGTAGGCAGGCCTGGGACTCACCAAAGGGGATGTGCAGTTACTGAGCACTCCTGGGGTGGGGGGACTGCGAGCCGAGGAGGCACCCCAGGCAGCTGCGTCTTGTTGTACGCGGCCACGAAGCTGCCCCAGGAACTTAGAGCTGTGCCCTGGGGGCTGCCACTGGGGATGTGCCAGGGAGAACCGCATCAAGGAGAGCTCCGTCTTGCCATCCTCCGCACGTTGAGACAATGAGGCCTCCGTCTGTCCCTCCGAGAGCCACTGCAAGCAGACGAGTGGGGGACGGTGAGCCTCGTGGGGTGGGCAGGATGGGAAGTTTGCCCTACATTCTCGGCTGTAATGGGGACTTGCTCCAGGTCACCCCGAGACAGAGCAGCAGAGAAGGATGTGGGGGCCAGCTGGAGGTTTGGTCTCCCTGCGCAGACCCAATCTCTAGGGTAAAGAGAAGTGTGTCCCACACTCTCCCACGAGCCAGACTCTGTTTATGGCCTCAGTGGGGATCTTCATTTCCATTTACTGTGGTTTTGATGTATCAGAGGCTCTGACGGACTCTGAAAACTGCCTCATCCTCATGAACTGCACACTGACTACAGCCATCCACTCACACGGTCTTCAGCTGATGAAGAAACCAAGACGCACAGAAGTGAAGTGACTTGGGGGTGGGAAGACGTTTTAGGGGGAAAGGAGCTTGCTTTGCATGCGTGAGGACCGATTCTCCTCACCAGAGCCCACCTAAAACCCAGGGCAAACATGGCAGCTGACTATAACCCCAGCATTCAGGAAGACAGGGAGGGGATCCCCAAGACAATCAGGATGACTGGCCGGCCTAGCTGATGGGCAAGCTCTGGGTTCAATTCAGAGTCTGCCTTAGCAATGAAGACCATGCGCCAATTTCAGGTCACCACATACTTGCACACACACTTGCATGTACACCTGCACATACATCCACACACTTAGATGTACATGTGTGTACACCTGCACATACATCCATACTTGCATGTACACCTGCACATACACGCACACCTACTTGCACATACATCTGCACTTATATGTGTACATACATGCACACATGCATGTACACCTGCATATACACGCACACACTTGCATGTACACATGCACATACATGCACACCCACACACGTAAACATGAACACATGTAGGCACCTTCCCTCCACACACACAGAGATGTGAAGTGACCCGCTCAAGGCCACAGGTTCCCCCCACCATGCTAAGGATGGTCGCCTGGTGTACTTTGGCAAGGCGCGCTGACTCCTGGGAACATCACCTGCAGGGTCAGGGAAGGGCTCTAACCTGAGGGTGGCCGTGGCGCTTCACATCCATCAGGGCAAAGGAACAGATGTCCCCAACGCCAGCCACGTCCACCGTGAAGTGATGAAAAAAGTCAATAATCTCCAGGGCGCGAGGGCGGAACCAGAAGAGCAGAAACAGGGGCGTGAGGAGTGGGGACAGGAGCTCTTCCAGGAGGGAGACCTGGGGTAAGGTGCGCAGGGGTGAAGGACCCCGCGGGGATCAGGGCCTCCAGGAACGCTGACTAAGGGAGGAAGCTCCAATCCCTCACTCAGTACTCGCTGCGGGGCCAGCCCCAAGTCTTCCCCGCTGCTGCCGCCCCCAGGCCCACCGCTTGTCCCAAAGACGTGGCTTTGGCGCCGCCTGGCCCCACTCACCGCTCGGTACTGCAGCAGCTGCGCCATCTGCCCGTAAGCGCCGGTTCTGCCGCCCGCCCCGGGTTCCTCCGGGAGGTAGTGCATGTGCGCTAGGGCGGCCTGCAGCAGGAGCTGCGGGGATCGCCCTTGGCTCTGCTCTTCCGGAATGAAGGACCTGGAGGGCAGTGCGTGGCGGGGGTGGAACAGGGTCTGCGGTCAGAAGGCCGCGTGGGTGGGATGTGTGCGGTGGGACGCAGCGTTGGGGAGAGGATGCGGGACGTGGGAGAAGGAAGGGTTTCCCCGGGGAAGGAGCGCTCAGGGACACGGGCACGCGCCACCACGCCCTTCCCGGCCTGCGCCAGCGCACCTGGCCACGGTGGCTGTGACCCCGAGCGCCGTCATGGTGGTGAGCACGTGCTCCACCGCCAGCACGTCCTCGTCGTAGACCGTGAGCGCCAGCAGCGCGGCGAACAGCGCCCCGGAGAAGAAGACGAGCTGGCGGGCCAGCAGCGCGCGCAGGGGCGCGGGGGGCTCGGCGGCGTGCAGGAAGGCGGCGGCCGGCCGGTAGGCGCGGGCCAGGCGCGCCCGCAGCTCGTGGGGCAGCTCGTTGAAGTGGCGCAGCTGCAGGCGCGCCAGGCGGGACCAGCGGCGCGCCCCGAACGCGCCGGGCTCGCGCCGCAGCAGCTCCACGTGGCTGTAGAAGGCGTGCAGCACCTGCCAGGCCAGCACCAGCGGGCTCAGCGCCAGGTTCACGGCGGCCAGCAGCAGCACCGTGCGCCTCCAGCGGGCGGCCAGCGCGCCCCGAAGGTCGCTGCGCTTGTAGGCGTCGGGAAGCTCCCAGCCCCCGCGGAAGAGCGAGAAGGGCCCGCGGAAGAGGAGCAGGTCGACGTTGAGCGCCAGGCCGCGGCTGAGGAACGCCGCGCCGCCGCACCAGGGGAGTGGGCAGCGGGCGGGCAGCAGGCCCTTGTTGGCCAGCGCCACCTGGTAGTTGGTGTAGCGCAGGATGCGGTGGTGGACGTCCAGTTCCGTCAGCGGCCGCGGCTGCACACACAAACCCCCGCTCCTCTGCAGCTCCAGGAGGCGGGACTGCACCTCGGCCCAGGGCACGGAGCTGAGCTCCTCCTAAGGAGAGGGGACCGCTGAGCCTGGGGACCAGGCTCCCCTCCGCAGAGATGCCCAACTCCGCACTCCATTGGGGCAGTCGCCCTGCCGCCTTGGCTTGGCTTTTCCCCCAATACTGCCGATAGCAGTAGTACTTTCCTCGTCGCTTCTAAATAGCTGTACTTATCGTCAGTGCAACTCTTGTGAATATTAGTCATGTGTTTCCTGGTGACACAGGTAAACCTCAGGAGTTGGACCGGCTTCCTTTACCAAATCCCTGTAAGTCTCACATATAAAAGGGCCCCTCTCTTTTCCTCCTCGCCACCTTCCACCTGGGTAAGCTTTGGAAACCCAAGCCCCACCCGCGCTCCAGGCCGCTTGCCCTGTGGTCAGATTAGCCCACACACCCCTGGCCTTGGCTGTGTGTCTGTCGTGCGCCTCACACGGAGACGCTCCTGTGCTTTGCAAGCCTCACTGCGGCCCAGGTTCACGCAGCTTCCACTGTCCAGTTGGCTTCTCCGAGCCAGCCTCCAGCTCTGCCTAGTGTCCCCTCCCCTGGAAGGAGTAGCCAAGGAGGGACAAGAAGAAAGCCCCTGGGAGGTGCAGAGGTCGGGCCTGCTGCCTCTCTGCTCTGGGGAGCTCGCACAAGGAGCAAGGGAAGAGTGAAGACAGTCCCTTTAGCAAATAACCGAGAGGCAGGGCAAGAAGCAGGACAAGCTGGAGCAGAAAGGAAGGACAGAGCCTGCCCGGGAGGCCGGAAAGAGACAGGGACAGCGGCTGTCACCCAGGGGCCTGAATGCTCTGTCAGGTGAACAGGCTCCATCACCCGCACCCTCGCCTCCTCCATAACCCGCATCCTCACCTCCTGCCAATGCCCATGTTTTCGCACTTCCTGCCCCGGGGCTGGAAATGCCCTCCCCCTCACCTGGCCTGACCTTCCTCACCCAACCAGAATGCTCCTGAGAGCCTGCTGACAGCTCTTCCCCTAAACAGCCATTGTCCTGTCCTCCCCGGCCGATCCTCCCAACTGTGTGGCTCCCACTCTCTTGTGCCCGTCTGTCAGGGCGAGCTCACCGGGGAGACGCGCAGCGCTTCCCTGTAAAACACTTGGATGTCCCAGTAGCTGAAGAGGCTGCAGACAGAGCGAAGCAACTGGACCAGCCAGAAGCCAGCAGCCAGGACCAGGAGGAAAACCAACAGGGGACTGTCATGGATCCTGCAGTGAAGGACAGAAAGAGGCACTGATGCCCCCAATGGTGGCAAGACCAAGCAGGTCTTAAGACGCGCTCCAGGGGAGCAGTCCCCAGTGAGGCCCCTATAAACGCCTGCAAAGTCGACACTTTTCACAACTAAAACAATGCCTGCTAATCGCATTCTCATCCCCCACGAGTCTGCATTTGAGTTTTCCAGATGCTATAAGACTTACGAAGATGTCACATCGCTGACAGCCATGGAATGTGCACTTGTGCATTTCTAAGTTTTAAACTTATCCTCAGGGCTGAGAAATGGCTGAGTCATACAATGGCTGCCTCGGATGCCAGAGGCCTGAGTTTGTTCCCAGCACCACAAAAACAAACAGTTGTTCTCACCTTTAACTTCTATTCAGGTAAATAAAAATATATCTATTCAGGTAAAAAAAATCTATTCAGGTAAAAAAAAAAATATCTCATAGGCAAAGGCTCTTTGGGGTTCTCAGTCAGCTTCGTGTGTGCTTTAAAGTACACTTGATCCCCTCAAATCCTGAGGCCAAACACTTTGAGAACTGATCTACACTTGATCCCCTCAAATCCTGAGGCCAAACACTTTGAGAACTGATCTAAACCAAAGGGAGCAGATGGGGAGGGGGGATGGCTCCCGTCTTCTCACCCCCATGTAAGTTTAACCCCAAGGCCTTCCCCTGACAATCGCTCACTTGGCTGCACACTGGGCGGAAGTCAGGATGGCATCCGACAAAGCCACTTTGCTGTGGAAGGGCCCCGGCCTCGTATGGTTATTCAGTTGGTTGTTGAAGAGAACGTTGTAATCCACACATCGAAGGAGGAAGGTTGTGAAGATGACAATGAAAATGAATTGTCTGAGGAGGGACAGCAGGGATGGGGGTGCAGCAAGGATGGGGCACAGATCAGGTCTCAGAGCCAGACAGAATCCTGGCCCAGTCTCTCCCACTCCCCACTTCAAACCCCAGGTAGCGTGGACTAGTTGGTGCATGCAGGAGGAGCTCAGCTAGGAGAGTGCCTGTCTAGCATGCCCAGAGCGCTGGGTTTGATCTCGGGCACCTCACAAACCGGGCATGGCAGCACATGTCTACAATCCCAGCAACCTGGGAGGTGGAGGCAGGAGGATCAGGCGTTTGAAGCCAGCCTGAGATACATGAGCTCCTGTCTCTGAAAGGGTGGGAGGGTTGAAGACAGAGCCTGGGCACCGGATTCTCACCCCAGCTGGAAGGCATCCTCCAGCAGGATACAGGCAAAGCCATTCCGCTGGTGGTAACTGTAGATGTGGCGAGCTCTTTGGTCAAGAAAGCAGCATGAGGCTCAATGGACCCTTCCTAGGACCCTTCACTTCCCCCACTCTCACCCAATCCATAGGCCCCTCCCTGAACTCTCTCTGCCCTGCCATAGAACCTTCCCGCGCCCCTCTGCAGGCCGAGCACAAAGGATATCTTGGTGAAGAAGCTGTCCAGGTTCTGAATGTGATGCCAGGAGCCTGGGTGCAAGGGGGCCAGGGTCAGGACATGGTGCTGTCTGGCACCCCCAACCCAGGCCAGCTTGGGTTAAGCCCTGAACTCCTAGGGTTCCCCCCCCCCAAGTATTCCCCCACATATATACATACCCTAGCACTCACCCCGGAGCCCTTCAGGCACATGAAGCAAGGGTTGATGGTCCTCTCCGTGGAGGGGTGAGTCTTGGGACCCCTCGGGGTCGCAGTCCTCAAGCCGCTCATAATCCTGCTCAGGGATGAGAGGACCTATGCGCAGCCCAGGAGGGTCCTGGGGACACCGGCGGGAGGCAGGGGGAGTGACCGAAGCAAGGGAAGGAGCGGAGTGGGACCCCCAGGAGGGGGAAGCAGAGGTGGGTGTCATTGCAGACCGGGCCTGCGCTAGGGGGGTGGCTGGGGTGGGGAGGGCAGAGTATCGAGGCTGAGAAGCCCCTGCCTCCTGCAGTGCCAGGCAGGGGCAGCCAGGGGCAGGAGGGAAGAAGGTAGAGGAGGAGCTTCTTGTAGGGGGGGCAGGGGACAGAGAGAAGACAGAGATCCTCCCTCCCCCAAGGCCCCGGCAGGGAGGAGCAGACGGTGGCAGGGACGTGGGGAGCAGGGGCACTGAGCTGGGCCCCAAGTCTCCCCACGGCCCCCGCCGCCCCCTGCTCCCCCCCCACCCCATTCGGCTCACCATTAGGCTGTGACTTCTCCCGAGGGGTCTGAAGGGATGGGGCTGTTGTCGTTCCGGCTGAGGTCTGTGAAGCTGAGCAGAGACTTCAACAAGGGCAACAACAATAGCGCCCAGGTGACTCAGGCTGGGCAGGCCTCGGGCGTCCCAGCCCTCAGCCACCTGGGAGATCACTCACCCCTGGCAGGCATCCTGGGGCCAATCCTCCTCAAGGCCCAGCCTCCGAGCTGGGAGGGACACCAGCTTGGGAGTGGGAGTTATCGGGACAAAAAAGAGATCCCTATAATCTCTACCCAACCCTCAAGGGGACAAGAGGTAAAGAGAACTGTGGGATTAGGATGAAAATATCAAACCTCTCCTTTCTTGAAATCAAATTCCTCTCCCTTGGCACCTAAGGACGTCAGTCAACAGGGAAATGCTTTTAGAACAAACAAACAAGCAAAGAGCCAGGGAGTGTGACGCGGCCTATAATCCCAGCACGTGGAACTGCAAGAAGGAGAAGCAGGACTTTGAAGTCGACCTAGGCTACATGATATCCTATCTCGAAAGAAGAAAAGTATGTGTGTTTTAATCCTCTGGGTGTGCGAAGGAAGAAACGAGGGATGGCTGGCTTTATGAGCTATCTTGAATCCAAGAAGTGATTTTGAGGAGCTTAAAGAAAGTAGCATTCCTTAGGAGTTCCATTACGTCTTTTTCCTTATCTTAAGCCTTGACACTCTTTCCAAGCCCCTACCAGTTTCTTGGGCCTTCTGAGAAGCACGAGGACTAACCGACAAAAGAAAGGTTAGGGGTCCAGGGTCTAATGGGTAATCCGTGCACAGGCACTGACCGGCCGAGCTCCTTGCTGTCGCCTCACCGGGAGGAGGAGGCCCGATGGCTGGCCTGGTGGTTTGCCCAACGCCATTCCTCAGACGCTGAGTCAGCGGGCCTCCCACGGAAGCCATGCCTGAGATACTGACTCGTTCAGCAGGTGCTAGGGCCTCCGGGGCTCAGGTAGGAGGTAGTACCCAGGACGTGGACAGGGACGCAGAGCTTTCTAGAATGTTTTTTGGAGGAACATGGAGGGGAATCAAGGAACCGAGTCCAGGCAGTCTCCTTCCTGGGAAGGGAATTGCCACAGTATCTCAGGACCTCCACAGCGTTGTGGCTGAGCCCGAGGAAAAGATGGCCCACATTGGAAGATGGACATGAAATGCCAACGATCTGTCTGAGACATCTAAGATCAGTTTTGTGAAGGTCTTGACTGGTCTCCCAGCATCGCCCATATTCCATACTCATTTAGAATTCTTTCCCAACCACCCCCGGCTCTTTGGCCCAATCTCGAACAAATTCTGGGATATTCTTCCATCCATTTCCACCGACCAGCGGCCTCCCTACACCATCTTCAGCTCATGTTATTACAAAACCTGCTTTGCTCTGCCAGACCTGACTAAGACGACATGATTAATGAGGCAAAGCGTGGAGGAGGCAGATAGAAAACCAAACAATTACACGCAGAGGCCGATTGCTCAAGTCTATAATCCCTGCAGAGGGAAGCTGGGCTAGAGGGTTGAGAGTTCAAGACAAGCCTGAGCTACAAGACAAGCCCAAGCTACATGGAGAGATTCGGGTCTCACCGGGAACACTGTCTTTGCGAGATTAAATGTAGCAGGAATAAGAGCATCAGACCTGTGAGCCCATCTGAGGTAGACCGTACTTAAAATAAAAGCGCTTCATATTAGTTCTCAGTGAGTAGGGTGTCACTCTCGGAACAAAGAAGTTTGCAACGCATGTGACTATAGTCCCAGGAGTTTAGGAAAGCCTGGGAAAGCAATGTGATGGCGAGTCACGAACACTTAAAAAAAATGCCCATCGATTTTTGTATCCATCCCCCCCACACGCCAACAGTCTGTAATTTTTTAGGAAAATGGTCCGTGATCAGTAACTGACGCGTCACAGCGGCCACCCCGGAGGTGTGAGGTCGAGCAGTGAACAACTTCTAAACGTCACCCGGGCCCCCAAGGCATCATCGGGCGAAAAGAAGGGAGGGTCGCACCCCGCTTGGCCGGGACCACGACTCAGGCAAGATGCTTCCAGATCACAGCGCCGGCGGGAGGGTGGGCAACATTGTGTCCAATCACAGCTTGCAAGGAGATTGATGTGCCTCTTCTCCAATCAACGCTGAGCAAGGAGATTGATATGCCTCTCCTCCAATCAACGCTGAGTCGCGAAGGGGTTGTCGGGATGGGGTCCATCGCCAATATGGATTCCTCAGTGGGGTGAAGGTGAAGTTGTCGTTGCCGGCTGCTCCTGTCTTCCCGCCCCAGCATGTTGGTGCACTTATTTCGGGCCGGGATTCGGGGCGGCCCTGTCCCAGGCAGGTCGCTACTATCCCTGCGCGTCCAGACGCCCTCAGCCGTCAGGTAAAGAGAACAGAGCTAGGAGCGCGGGCCCATTGACTGATGGGCGGGGCGCAGGGCTCGCCGGGAGATGGAGTCCCGGGCTCGCGCGAGGCCTGCTGGGAGCTGTAGGCCGGCTCGGGATGGAATGTCACTCCCCGGGGAGTTGGCCTCAATTATTAACCGAGAGATCTGGGTGCCAGCAGGAGGCTCCGCCTGTCTGCAGTTTGCTAGTGGGCTAGGGGCAGTCACTGGGGCCAGTGGCCACGCCCAAACATCACTGCCCACCAGGAGGCGCCGCTCCCCCTTCTGTGTGCGCTCTCTGGGAATGGATCTGAAAGAGCTGAGACAGTTCAGGATGATCAAAAGTGGTGCCCAGGGCTGGAGAGACGGCTTGGGGGTTAAAGTCAAGCAAAAGAACCTGATCAGATCCCCGGAGCCCACGTGACAGTGCCAGACGGACTGGCGGCGGTCCATAATTCCAGCCCCGGAAGGTGGGGCTTGGAAAACCCCAGAACAATGCAATAAGGAGGTAGAGCAATCCACGGTGATTCCCGAAGTCACCTTTGGGCCTACACACACACACACACACACACACACACACACACACACACACACAAAATAGTTCCTAACTGGGTACAGGAGTAATTCATGTTTATAATCCCCACACTCAGGAGACTGAGGCAGGAGGATTGCCTCCAGCTCAAAGCCAGCCTGCATTAACTAGTGGTTTCCAGGCCAGTCTGGGCTACAGAGTGAAACTGAGTTCCAACAAAACAAAAGGAAAAGTGGTTCATAGAGCTGAAGAGCCAAAGTAAGATTAGGAAGATTGGGAACTGAAGTCTTGCCTGGCTTATAAAATGAATTTGGGGCCAATCATATGCGATTTGGTGAATTTCTTTCTCTGTTTGCTTATTTTTGTTCTTTTAGAGTTTCATACATGCATACAGTGATTTTATGTCCTTTTTATCCAATATTACCCAATCCCACCCCCTCCTTTTCCCACTAGTAACCTTCTTCACTACTCTCTCTCTCCTGTCTTCATGCCTTTGGGAGTATGTGATCCACTGAGTTCCGTCTGGGTTGCCTTTAATGCATGTGGCTGGGCACTGCTGGAGCATGGATGGTACATCAGGGGGTATATTATCGAAGAAAATGCCTGCCCTTCCCCTGCTGCTAGCATTAACCCTTACGAGTCTCTCGGACAGCTGCAGAGCCTCTTGACATCTTTCCCTTGTGTGGTGAGATGTTGATAGGCCAGACCTTGTTCAGATCTTGTGGAAGGAGGCACAGCTGAGCGAGTTCATAAACACAGCAGCCCTGTCCAGAAGATTGTCTGGCCCCACCCCTCCCCACACTCAGTCTTTTGCATTCTTTTTTTAATATGTTATTTATTTATTTTGTGTGTGTGTGTGTCAGAGAGCACTGTATGTCTCTGTGGAGAACCAAGGGTGACTTCGGGAATCATCCTGGATCGTTTCTACCTCCTTCTTGCTTTGCTCTGAGATTTCCCAGGCTCTGCCCATCAGAGCTGGAAGCCACCTGGTATTTTCACTTGAGACCTAGGATCTGAACTCAGGACCTTCTGCTTTCGAGGCAGAGTCTTAATCCCTGAGCCATCTCTCCACCCCTCTCTCATATTCTTATTGCCCTCTCTTCCGTGACATTCCTTGAGCTATGGGATGGGGAAGGGGGTTAGGGTGTCCTCTTTAAGACCCCAAAGTCCACAGTCATTTGTTCTCTGCATTTTGATCAGTTGAGATTCTCACCTTCCAAAAGGAAGCTTCTAGGTCAAGTGTTGAGAGCTTCTCTAATCTCTGCGCATAATAAATGTTTAGAAGGCAGTTTGATGTCATGTTCTTATAGCTAAACCTTTGTAATTTGTTGCCTCCTAGTCTATGACAGCCTTCCCTTTCGTTTGATGAGATTTTGTCTCAAAATATTAAGAGGGCTAGGGAGTGTATCTCAGTAGTAGAATGCCCACTTAGCTTGCACCAAGCTCTAGGTTTAATCCTCAGTGGAGGACGGGGACATAGAAGGGGGGCGGTCTGTATCCATTCTGGATAAAATTCGAAGTCCAATACGCACATTGGTCCGGACTGAAGAATGAGTAGGAAACAAGGTAGGATGCAGAATTTAAATGGCAACTATAAATCTTTCATTCAAAGGAACTGTTTCCCTTCTGCAGTGGTTAACCTGAGGGCAGAACAGGGAAGATTGCCAAGGGGTGGATGGGTGGCTACGGGACCACCCATGGTATTGTTGGAGAGCAGGCAAGCCCTGGAGCAAGCTAGAGCGAGAAGTGCTGGAGCTGGGAAGCCTTCCACCAGCTCCTGGCATCAGCAGGCCTCTGAGAGGCTCAGGGTAGAGGAGACGAGCAAAGCTGGACACTGGCCACAGTCAATTATTTAACAGTTGGAAACAGTCTCTAAGAAACGGTGAGAGTGTTGATATTATTTAGACCGGAAAGATACACAAGGAACCATTAAGTGATATCTACCCAGAAGTATGCTCATTAGTTATTGTTTTTCAGTAGCTCACGAAAGGAATTTAGTAAGTCACTTTGAAATGAAATTTAATAGAATAGACACTGCCACAAAATGTGCTTAAAAATTAGGGCCAATCAGGCTGGAGAGATAGGGTTAAGACTCTGCATGGCAAGCAGAAGGTTCTGAGTTCAGATCCCAGGTCCCATATAAAAAATGCCAGGCAGAAGTGATGGTGCCTGCACTTCCGGTTCTGGTAGGTGGAGCCTGGGAAATTCCAGAGTGAAGCAAAGGAGGTAGAAGCAACCCAGTTGATTCCGGAAGTCACCTTGGGCCTCCACAGGGACACACAGTGCCTTCTGAGACACACACACACACACACACATAATAAATAAAGTTTAAAAAATTAGGGAATATCTTATTTTGTGCAGCCTTTTAACTTTATGTGGCATATCTCTGCCGAGGTACTGGGTGAGCTGGGGCATTGTACTGGATTGCCATGTACAGCGCTGGCCAGTCCGTCTGCACGCTTGCAGCATGTTGCCATGGCCAGGTCAGACTGTCTGCATCACTAGTGAGGGTGTGCGCATGCTCAGCAAATATTTGCTCCATCTCTCTTCCGTCCCAGAGCTCTCCTAAGGACCACAATATAAAAATGTAGCTTCCGGCCCCTGAGGAAGATAAGGCCTGATGGAAAAATAGGGCAACGGCACAGGAAAGAGAGGGCGAGCTTCTTTATTAGAAACTTAGGCTAGACGCTAAGCTCATCATGACTAGCAAGGAGGGTAAAAGCGCTGAGACTCAAGAAACTCAGGCCTCCACAAAAGCAACGACTGATGAAGTCTACAATTAGAAGGGTCTGAAAATATGAAAAAAATGATGGTAAAGGTGAAGTTTTACTCTGGACTCTTATTTTACTTCGAAACAGCATCTCACTTTGTAGCCGCTGCTGGGTTTGAACTAAAAGTCTTTCAGGCACGTACCACCACACCCGGCTTCTGTATTTTTTTAGACACTTTTTTCTGATCTGTTTCGTACCGTCAAGTAGCATTCCACCTTATAATTCTTGGTCACATAACTTGGGCTTCAAACAGGCCTCCCCGTAGCAAGACCTGCCTCCTCTGGCCTGCTGGCCTGTGCTGTGACCTTTACGTGCAAATCTGATCACACCACCTCTTATCCAGGAACGACCTGGACAGAGCCTGCTCGCGGCTCCCTGAAATCCAGGAGGGCAGGCACTCAGCCAGCATCTTACTCTGTGCCCTGCCGCACAGTAGGCTCACAGATGGTTTGAACAGTTGCACCTACTAACCATTGGATGGTTTTGGCTCCTGAAGGAAATAGAGAGGGTTGGTGTGTTCTAGATAAGAAGTTCATTGAAGTTGTTTCCTTGGTCGACTGGTAAAGGGGGCGTGTGGCCTTTTGCCCCCTGCACTGCCACAGGGCACTCCAGGAGGTGGTAACGGAGCAGAGCGAGGCTCCAGACTTAGGCCTCTCCTGGCTCTGCCTGCCACACCCAGCCTTGGGCACATCACGCCTGTCAGTGGAGGACCAGCCTTGATTCTGGAACCAAGACAGCAGAGTTCCCCCTCCCGTTCTGCTGGACTAATGCTCAGCTCAGTGGGAAAGGCGGTCGACAGCGCTGGGAGGGTCGTGTTGCCCGGGCGCTCAGCGAGCACGTGTGCAGGCCAAGCGCAGAGCAGAGCTCTTCCTCAGGCTTCTCTCTGAGCCCTCATGCCGGCCTTCTGGCCCCTCCCTGGCACAGGAGGCTGCGGGCCGACCACCATCCCAGGCGCGGTGATGGTGGTTGTGAAAGGCAGGACCGAGACCAGCGCCGACCAAGGCGTCGGAGGCTGCGTGGCGCCTGCTGGCTGATGCAAGCTGCGAGGCAATGCGGAGGAGAAATGCTCTCGTGGCTGCACTCACAGAGTCACGGCCTGCAGCCCCCCGGGTCTGAAGTTGCATAAGAGCAGGCCTCAGAGTGGGCGTGGCCATGCGGGCCTGTGGCTGCGGCTGTTCAGGGGGCTGAGGCAGGAGGATCCCCGGAGCCCAGGAGTTCCAGGCCAGGCTGGAGGATGCTGGCAGATCATGTCTTAGAGAATATCGTAGTTAGCAGCACTGAGAAGGGAAGCATGGGAGAGGCCGTCCTAGAAGGCGTAGCCAGAACCAGGGCTTGTTGGCCAGGACTTCCCGGAGCCTCCATTGTCAGTGTTCTTTCTGCCTGCAGGTGCCCCGATGGCCACTTCAGCGCGTGCCTGCTCCGGGCCGTGGCCCAACTGCGATCCCAGCTCCGTACTCACCTCCCTCGGGCCCCGCCAGCTCCCCTGCGGCCCCCTTCTCCCTGGCGCTGGGTTGGGGGAGCCCTTGTGGTCCCCGCCATGCTGTGGCAGCATCCCCGCCTCTGCCTCGTGGCCCTGTGTGAGGCCAAAGCAAGCCCTCCCCGCCCTGCACCCCTCGCCGCAGAACTTCGCTTTAACTGGAAACTCTTCTGGCATTTCCTGCGCCCCCACCTGCTGGTCCTGGGGGCGGCCATTGTGGTGAGACCAGCAGGGGCCTAGACAGCCCACAGCCGTAGCTACACAGGGACGGTAGCTACACAGGGACGGAACAGCGGGAGCCGGCTGGGCCGCGCAGTCTGAGGACAACAGGAGGACTTCGGGGGATAGTTGGGGTTCTGGCGCGAAGGCCCTGGTTAGAAGGCTTGGCCTGTAGCGCCTGCGAGGCGCTGCCACGGCTGTGAGCAGCCTCGGGATGGACAAGACGAGGCTGGGCTGGGTTGGGGAGGGACAGCGTGTGGCCTCCTCCCCGAGCATGTGTCCCCTCTGCCTCCCCTTCCAGCTGGCCTTGGGCGCAGCACTGGTGAATGTGCAGATTCCCCTGCTCCTGGGCCAGCTGGTAGAGATCGTGGCCAAGTACACGAGGGACCACGCGGGAAGTTTCATGTCTGAGTCCCGGAGTCTCAGCACCCACCTCCTCCTCCTCTACGGCATCCAGGTACCCCGGGCAGGAGTGCCGGGATGTGGGGCGGCCTTCCTGGGGCCTCCCTGCACATCTCGCTTCTCTTCCAGGGGCTGCTGACCTTTGGATACCTGGTGCTGCTGTCCCACGTTGGCGAGCGCATGGCGGTGGACATGCGGAAGGTCCTCTTCAGCTCCCTGCTTGGGTACTGCTGCTGCTGCGGCAGGGCCGCTGCCTGATGCCCCGGTGGGCGGGCGGGGGCGGACAGCGTCCTGAAGTACTCTCTCTTCTTTTCCCGCACCCGCTGCCTCCCTGTCTCCCCGCCAGACAAGACATTGCTTTCTTTGATGCCAAAAAGACGGGGCAGCTGGTGAGCCGCCTGACGACCGACGTGCAGGAATTTAAGTCTTCCTTCAAGCTTGTCATCTCGCAGGTCAGCGGCCCAGGCTCTGCGCACGCAGCAGCCAGACCAGAAGGGAAGTTCTGGGGCAGCGTCCAAGGTCAGGACAGGCTGCTGTTCTGTGTTCTGAAATGCTACCTCCCCCAGAAAGAGCCCATCCCGGCAGGAGCAGCCTCACCCGTGCCCCTCGCCAGCCAGCCTGGAGCACGGCCCCTGTCCTCCGCCACCATCGGTGCGGCTCCAAGTTGGAGCAACACTAGCCTGTGGCAGTCAGTGTGTAGCCTGCACGGCTCTGTTGGGTCCGTTTCCAGAACAGAAATGGAAGCAAACTGGGATTCTGTAGGACAGAGAGGGCGTGGCGCACAGATATCCTCACCTACCCCTTCGTACTGGTGGTCAGGCCCTGGCTGGTCCAGGAAGCAGTCCATCTGGTGACCACGGACCCTTACTTGACTCCAGGCTCAGACCTGTGTGGCCTGGGCCTCGTGAGTGTGGAGCTATGGCCGGCCCCCCTCAGGACTGTGCCCCCCTCAGGACTGAGCCCCCCTCGGGACTGTGCCCCCCTCGGGACTGAGCCCCCCTCAGGACTGTGCCCCCCTCAGGACTGAGCCCCCCTTGGGACTGTGCCCCCCCTCAGCAGGGCGCCTTGGTGCAGCACTGGCGAATGCGGTTCCCCCCCCCCCCCGCGCTCCAAGTGCTCCCTGACGTCTCGCCCCCACTCCCCAGGGGTTGCGCAGCTGCACCCAGGTGGCCGGCTGCCTGGTGTCCCTGTCTGTGCTGTCCCCGCGCCTCACGCTGCTGCTGGCCATTGCCACGCCTGCCCTCATGGGAGTGGGCACCCTGATGGGCTCAGGTCTCCGAAAGTTGTCTCGCCAGTGTCAGGAGCAGGTATGCGAATTCTCAGGTGGCCCCTCGTCTCCTCTGAGCCTCTCGCCCTCTTCCCCCGTCCCTTGACACTCCTCCGTCACTCTCCAACCCGCCCCGTTTCCCGGACTCTGCAGATTGCCAGGGCAACGGGCGTGGCTGACGAGGCCCTGGGCAACGTTCGGACCGTGAGGGCCTTTGCCATGGAGGAACGGGAAGAGGAGTGAGTCCTGGGAGGTGGTCTCCCCCGCCCCCAGCCCAGCTGCTTGCTGAGCACCTGGCCCGCCTCTCCCCAGGCGCTACGGAGCGGAGCTGGAGTCGTGCCGCTGCAAGGCGGAGGAGCTGGGCATGGGCATCGCCTTGTTCCAGGGGCTCTCCAACATCGCGTTCAACTGTGAGTTGCGGGGAAGGGGGATGACCGGGGAGGAGAAAACATCTGCCCATGTGGGTCAGAGGGGCCCAGGCTGCTGGTGCTCACAGGTGATAGTGTTGAGGTTCTGGGAGTGGGTCCAAAGACCCCAAACATGCTAGGCCTATTCTGCCTCTGCGCTATCGCTTCACACACATCCCTCTTTAACATTCATGTTGTGTGTGTGCGCGCGCGTGCACATGCGCGTGTGGAAGTCAGAGCACGATGTTCAAGAGTTGGTTCTCTCCGTCATGTGTGTGTTCTGGGACGTGAACTCAGGTAGTCAGGCTTGGTGGCAAGCGCCTTTACCTGCTGCGTCACCTCACCAACCCTCCAACCTAAGTTGCCCAGGCTGGCCTCAAACTTGCCCTGTATCTCAAGTGGTCTTGAACTTGGGATCTTCCTACATCCGCCTCCTGAGCAAGAGGAGTTACAGGTCTGCGCCCCCACACCTGGCCTCCCACTCAGCATCTCACCAAACCCTCTGTCAGCCAGGGGCACAGCAAGGCCACAGTTCAGAGCGGGCAGGCCAGGAGTTGGCCCTCGTAACTTGCCACATCATGCCTAACCTCCCTCCTGTCCCCTGTCCCTGTAGGCATGGTCCTGGGCACCTTGTTCATTGGGGGCTCCCTCGTGGCTGGACAGCAACTGAAAGGGGGTGACCTCATGTCCTTCCTGGTGGCCTCCCAGACAGTGCAGAGGTGAGTGGATTCCAGTTTCATCTCTAGGAAGACCCCCGCGTGCCTGCTGGGCCCTGCTTGCTCGGAGGACAGGGGAGTCGGCTTGCTTGGGGTGAGGGAGACGGCGTCCCAACCAGCCCTGGTTCCCCAGGGAAGCACAGGGCAGAGAGAACCTCAAGCCAACACCAGCGCCCTCCAGACTGTATTCAGGAAGGCAGCTGGCAACACCAGCCGCTCAGACAATTCTCAAGTGTCTTGAGAAACTGTTTAAAAGTTTAATCGTGTGCTGGGAAGATGGCTCAGAGACTGAAGCTTTGTCCTCACAAAGCAGAAGGACCTGAGTTCATATCCCCAGATCCCATGTAAAAATGCCAGGCAGCAATGGTGGCGACCTGTTCTCATAACCCTGGGAAGTAGCGCCTGGGAAACCCAGAGCAAATCAATAATGAGAGTAACCCAGGAGGATTCCCAGTGTCACCCTTGGACCCACATGCACGCACGCGCGCACACACATACACACACACATACACACACACACAAATTGTGGTAAAATAGACAATGGGAAACTTTCATCCTAGCCATTTCTAAGTGCAGGGAAGTATCGAGTGTGCCCCAGTGTTTGCAGCCAACACCCATCATTGTTTTCCAGCAAAAGTGGGACTCCGTACCCCTCACACAGCTCCCTCTTCCTCCCTGCCGGGCCTGGAACTCCCCTTCCACTCCCTGCCCTCGTGACTCTGACCGCATGGGATCTCAGGGAAGCTCAGTTACGCATCACGTGTCCCTGCCTGGCTGGTTCCGCCTGGCCCAGGGCACGGGGGAGGCCTCTGCTGTGGCATGCGTCGGGCCTGCCTGCCTTCGCAGGGCTGACCGGAGTCTGGGGACACCGTTCTTGACGGGCTTTTGGAGGGCTGTCCTGTTACCTGCCTGACTGTCTCCTGGACAAGAAGCAGCGCCCCGTCCCATGCATGCCACCCTCAAAACTTCCTGTTGGCCTAAAGCCTGCAACTCAACTGAACCCCTTTTGCCCTGTGGGGTAACCTGAATTCCATCTGCCCCCTGCACTGCCAGGCAGCCCCAGCAGACCAGCGCAGCCTGAGCAGTTGTGCTGCTGTTTTCCACCTTGCTTCCCCTGCCCATAGCAAGTATACAGAATACATAAATATATGTTAGGATAAATAATTAAAGACCGAATATGCTATAATTAATAATTAAAGACTTAAGGCCTATTACCACCAACCACCAGAAAGTAGCTACCCACACGCTCCTGCCATCCCCCTCTCATTGGCCGCTGCCCTCCTTCCAGAGGCATGCTCCTGATCTCAGGGGTGTCCTGCCCCTGCCCAGAGTCCTGTCGGCTGGAGCTGTGAGCCCCTGGTTTCTTAGAGAACCCCTCAACATCAGGCTTGCTGTTGGTTGACGCACGAGGAAGGTGGCATGACTGCCCAGCACAGCCAGAGCTCCACGGAGCAGGCGCGTGGTCTGCAGTGCCCTTGGCCTCTGGCCAGGCCACCATCACCAGCCACCTGCAGGAGCTGGGCCTCCATAAGGAAGCTACTGCATTTCTTCCTGAGATCTCGGGGTGCCCAGCATTGTGCAACTCCAACCTTTAGACCAAGCCTAGTTGTTCCTCTTGGGTGGTCGCCAGACAAGACCTCACTCAGGCCAGGTCATTGCAACGTAGGGTCCACCTTACAGCGGCAGCTCAGAAGGTCACGGCTCCCCTGTGAGTCACACCCCTCTTGGGCTGCGGTTGCAGCTGGCCTCTCTGTCGGGCTCCGACGGCTTCCAGGGCTCTTGTGAACTTGGCCCATCCACATCCCCAGACAGCTCGCCCACCGGACTTCTGCTTCCGTGGCCTTCCTACCCCTCTGGCACGTGCCCATTGCTCTGAGCTCGCCAGAACCGTTTTTAGGTGGGCTTTGGGATACCCCCACCCCAACTTCAATACCGGAGGAAGTGAGCGCAGCTATAGATTGTTGGGGTGTCCGTCTTGAGAGAGCACCCGGTGCACACAGTATACACACTGTCACGGGTCGACCAGGCCACGGGGGACCGTGACTAAGGCGGTTGACTCAGCTTCCTCCCCAGCTCCCTGGAGTCAGCCAGCCCCAGCCCCAGCCCTGCCCAGGACAAAGGAGGCGACCCACTGTCTAGACAGATAAACACACGCCATCTCCTACACATACCGCCTGCTGGGCGAGCTCATAGTCAAAATTTTGTCAGGATATTTTGTTTAGGGGGCTCCCCCTTGTGGCCCCCTGTCTGTCTGCTTTCTCCGGAGGCCGGGGACTTTCTTCTGCCCTACTCTGAATCCAGTACCTACTACCTGTAGCCTAGCGATAGGTCCGTCTTTCCCCTGCAGGTCATGGCCCGTGACCTCGCATAGTCAGGCTTGGCAGAGGTCACGGGGTCAGCCGGGTCCCCTGCTGAGGCTGACATCATCTGTGTTGCAATGGGCCACCTCCACCCAGAAGACCGAATGCCAGAGTGACATGTGGACATTCCACGGAAGCCCTGGGCCTACATCCCACAGCGATTGCCTCCTAGAGCTCCCCTAAGTCCCAACTTAGACCTCAGATAGCTGTCACTCCTGCAAGGAGGGAGCTGACGCCAGTGACCCCCATGTCACTCCTGG
The DNA here is from genome assembly GCA_023101885.1 of Typhlomys cinereus. Taxonomy (NCBI): domain Eukaryota; kingdom Metazoa; phylum Chordata; class Mammalia; order Rodentia; family Platacanthomyidae; genus Typhlomys; species Typhlomys cinereus. The sequence goes on along the minus strand of JALPQD010001023.1, from coordinate 107,896 downwards.
GGCCCGGGGCTCCGGGTACCACAGGTCTTGGGGCTTTTTCTGCCTTAGCGTTCTCCCGGCTGCGTCCCCGTCTACCTGACCACAGCCTTCCCCTCCCTTCTGACTCCACCTCTTCCACCCTCTCTCCCCAGGTCTATGGCCAGCCTCTCTGTCCTGTTTGGTCAGGTGAGTAGCGGTGCCCAGAAATGGGAACTCAGGTGTGTGCTGAGGGCTCAGAAATGACCTCAGGAGCTGAGCATGCGCGCACATATCTGCATATGCACATGCGCACACTGCCATGGGTTTGCCTACGGTTGGGGACGGGCAGGGGAAGGATGAGGTTCTTACCACAGTCTGGCCCACAGTCTATGGTGGAGGCTCCTGAGACGCCCCAGTTCCTACCCAGCACTAGGAGCCTCCACTCGCACCTCACCCACTCCAGATTTCCCCTGCAGGTGGTGCGTGGACTGAGCGCAGGGGCCCGCGTCTTTGAGTACATGGCCCTGAGCCCCTGCATCCCCCTGACGGGGGGCCATTGCGTCCCCAGCGAGCAGCTGCGTGGCTCCGTCATGTTCCAGGACGTCAGTTTCAGGTCAGCATCGGTCGCTGGGCCTAGGCGCAGGCCCCTGTGGGCGCAGGGCGACAGAGGGGCAGGTGGGAAGCCTCACTGCATGCTTGTCGTAAGTGAACCCCCTTGGGGAGACGTGGAAAGGAGCAGGGCCCGACCTCGATTGTCTCGATCACCCCCAGCTATCCCTGTCGGCCTGGCTTCGAAGTGCTCAAGAATTTCACCCTGACTCTGCCCCCTGGCAAGGTGGTGGCCCTCGTGGGCCAGTCTGGGGGAGGTAAGAGGAGTCCCCGCCATCTCCCACCCCGATTCCCCTTTTCAGCCACTTGGAGCACGGTTGGCAGCAAGAAGCCCTCAGAGGCCCGCCCCATCCCTGGTCTCGGGGCCTGCACTGCCACAAAGGTCCCTCTTTCCTGAGAGTCTCTAAAATCTTTATCTCCTGCCCCCCCCAGGAAAGACCACAGTGGCTTCTCTGCTGGAGCGCTTCTATGACCCCACGGCCGGCGCGGTGACCCTGGACGGGTATGACCTGCGCACCCTCGATCCCTCCTGGCTGCGGGGCCACGTCATAGGCTTCATCAGCCAGGTGAGGACAGGGCCTGGCCGGGCCTGGCCGGCAGTGGCAAGAGTTGCAGGGCTTCTCCCCCTCCCTCCGCCCCCCCCAGCCCCCAGGGTTAGTCAGTGCCTTAGTCTCCAGCTGCCCTTTAGACCCAGGGCATCTCTCTTCCAGGCAGCTGCAGCTCTGCCCTCATTCCAGGGTCATGGTACTGAAACTGCTGGTAGCCACCATTTGCCCACTAAAGCCCCGGGAGGGCTGAGAAGTAAATCTGGTTCACTTCCCATCCGGCGAGAGACAGCCTCCCACATGCCGGCACAGGCGGAAGCTCAGAGCCCGCCTCCTCCGTCACTGTGCGCGGCTTGTCGAGCCTCGTGGTCCCTGTCACCCTCCCACATACCTCTGGTGAAGGATTCAGGCCCCGTGGTGGGAAGGGCCTTAGCGAGTCGTGTGTCCTCATGTGATCTGACTTTGAACTCCTGACTCCCTATGGTGCCTCTAGGGGTCCTGAAATCGTCCGCTGGTGCATCTGCTGTCCCTGGTTTTGAGGTTGACTGAGAGTGTAACCTGCGGACTCCATCTCTGTGCACGCCCCTCCCCCTCCAGGAGCCGGTACTGTTTGGAACCACCATCATGGAGAACATTCGCTTTGGGAAGCTGGACGCCTCCGATGAAGAGGTGTATGCAGCTGCGCGGGAAGCCAATGCCCACGAGTTTATCTGCAGCTTTCCTGAGGGATACGGCACTGTGGTTGGTGCGTCCTGGGGCGGAGAGCCGCTGGGTTGGCAGGACGGTGGTGGAACTCAGGAGGCATGGTCCTGTGGGCAGGGAGCAAGTCAGGGTGCCTCCTGAGGGGCGACCAGAACGTCCCTGGGGGGACAGAGACGGCTCTGTCAGGACAGGGTCGCTCCGGCCCATGCGGCTTAGGCACACGGAGCAGACAGGCTCCAGGAGGCGGCAGAGGACCTGACAGGGCAGATAGCAGAACCCTTCTCACAGGCCCAAGTCCTCCTGGGGACAGAGGATGGAGCCCCCGGGTCATCACCGTCCCCACGTCCTGGTTGTCAGGACACAGTCTTCTTGCTCTTCAGAGGTGTCCCCTGGATCCAGCAGGTTGGCATCTCTCGCACCCAGGCCTCTCATGGCCCCAGAGCCCTCCTCTCCACCTCTGGGCCTGTGTGTACCATCTGTGTCCTGACTGTGCCACAGAATCTTCTGACACCTCTTGGAGCTTCTCATCTGATTAAGCCTCAGCCTTCCAAGCTGTGCCCATCTTTAATTGTCCCTCATGCTCCAGGTCCTAGCAGCTGTGCACATGTGCTCGAGGGCCCTGGCATCTCGCCCGGTTGGCACTTTCTTATACGTCTGATTCCAGCATATTCCCTGTGCGTGGGAGCTTCTCAGAACTGTCCCCTTTACTGACCTGTGACCTTGCCGTTACGTTATAGTCCCCTGAGAGCTTTGTGGCTCCCAGACTGTCTCTTCCATGGCTTCAAGTCCCATTCTCCCTGGAGTCTTTGCATTGCACTCCGCGTTTGGGCGCCGGATGCTCTCATGGCGGCCGAGGCCAGGAGGACAGCCGCAGCTGTAGGCACAGGGCTGGGAGCCGCCATCCAGCTGCAAGCTGTGCCAGCTGCAAGCTGTGCCAGCCGTGAGCCCGGCCGGCCTGGCAAGGGGACTCAGGGAAGCCACGTTTCAGTGTGTCCCACCAACTTAGCGGTCATCGTGTGTCGAGCACTGGGAGGCCTTAGAGGGGCCTGACAGAAAGGACCCAGTGCCCTTGGTCCTGGCGCTGAGCTGCCCTCTCCTCTCTCCAGGCGAACGGGGTGCAACCCTGTCCGGTGGCCAGAAGCAGCGGCTGGCCATCGCCCGCGCCCTCATCAAGCGGCCTACTGTGCTGATCCTGGACGAAGCCACCAGTGCGTTGGACGCAGAGTCCGAGCGAGTGGTTCAGGAGGCGCTGGATCGGGCCAGCGCTGGCCGCACTGTGCTGGTCATTGCCCACCGACTGAGCACTGTCCGTGCGGCCCACCACATTGTTGTCATGGCCAAAGGCCAAGTCTGGGAGGTCAGTATGTGCTGGGAACTGGCTAGGAACGGGGAGGGCGGCAGCTCATAGCTGGCCCTAGGGGTTGGGGCTGTGTGTTGGGCGGGGCAAAAAGTAAACCAAAGACCTCCTGCCTCAGAAGAGCCTGGCCTCTGTCCCCAGCGAGCGTCCAAGAAGTGTGTGGTGCTGACGGGAGCCGGGCATGGTTGCCCATCTAGGCGCTAAGGGCCAGCAAGGCTGCTCCGGGGACCCCAGTGGGAATGGTGGGGGGAAGAACCTCAGGATCCATGAGGCGCGGCTCACAGTCCCAGCTGGGGGAGACGGTCCCCCAAGCAGGACGTAGCGTTGGCTCATAGAACTGTGTCCAAGCAGCACCTGTGATGCCAACAGGGTTTCCAAGCGTCCTCAGGAGGGCCCAGCTTCAGTGGCTGTGAGCCTGGTGGTTCTGAGTGGCCTGAAAGGACTGACCCTCATGTGGTCTTCCAGGCTGGGACCCACGAGGAGCTCCTGAAGAAAGGTGGACTCTACGCAGAGCTCATCCGGAGACAGGCTCTGGACGCCCCGATTACCTCGGCGCCACCTCCGAAGGCGCTGGACAACCCCAGAAGCCACCCACACAAGGCCTGAGATGACCTCTAGGGTGAATCGCTGCTAAGCATCAGGGCCAGGGCCAGTGCCTACCGATGGAGCTGGCGGGGGACAGAGCATGCCAGTTGTGGTCTCCGCTGCTCCTCTGCTCCAAGGAACCGCGCCAGCAGCCGGCTGCAGGGGCTCCCGCCCGCGCCCACCACGCTGCCTGCCTGCCGCCACCATAGCACAGTTACCGGGATGCGCCCTAGAGAGGCCGCTTCCCTGGAGCCCCTTCATTTGGTCCCCTCCCTTTGTCCCGGTTCTTCCCGACTCCGAAGTTGCCCAAGCCCTTGCTCCAGGGAACCAAAAACTCGGGGTTCAGACCAAGCTGGTGGCAGAGGCCTATGATCCCAGGACTTTGGAGACAGAGGCAGGAGAATCAAGAGTTCAAGGCCAGCCTGGGCAAAAAAAAAAAAATCATAAATAAAATTCTAAAAGAAGACTGGGGATGTAGCTCGGTGGTGGCGCGTACACCCCTGTGGAGAGGCCCTAACTTCAGTCTTCGCTGCGCAAACAGCTTGGGGCTGGGGAGCACCCCCGGACCCCAGACCTAGGGCTGTGCTTCACCCCTGACAGGACCCTGTGTCCCCAGCCTTGCTGCTGCTCCTGAATCCCCACAGCCCCTCCAGGGCCTGGGAAAAGGAGCTGGGCCTTGCACATCCCGCACTCGGCCTCCTCCCTTACCAGCATCCTAATTCTGTATTCTGCCTCCCACAACCTACCATGGGACTGTTGGCCATTCTCAGGTAAGAGTAGGAGGGGCAAGATGGCCAGTCCTTGCACCGGAACCACCTGGCCTGGCCGAGAAGGAGACAAGTGCACACCTGGAACGTGGGGCTGTGGGACCACCAGGCCAGCGGTTACAAAGTGACAGAGAAAGCTGAGCATGGGCCAGCCTAGAGTCCCAGCACTGGAAGGTGGAGGCAGAAGGATCAGCTCACGCTCAGCTATTTAGCGAGTTCAAGGGCAACCTAGGCTATAGGAGACCTTGTCCTAAAACAAAAACAAAGCTAAATAAATAAAGGAACAGTTAATGCAAAGTGCTACATCGAGGCTGTCATGGAAAAGGTAGGATGGCGCCTCACCTTGAAAGGGATGGTCGACAGGCAGCCATGAGACTGGTCACAAAGCCGCAAGTGAGGCAGGCTCGGGCCTGCAGCAGGCAGTAGGAGTGAAGGACCTTTGCGCTGCACTGCTTCTCCAGGACCGCCGGGATCTCGTGCCCCTACCCGGCTCTAGATGCATCAGCCCTCAGCACCTACTTCCAGAGAGTGGACTCGAGCCTTCACGGTGCCTGTTACTTTTCATGAAGACTTTCTCTGACCAGTCATGTCTGGTTGTGGGACTCCGTGGAGCCCGCCCCCCCAATGCAGGGGGACAGAGGCACTGTACCTTGGTGGCTCCCAGGGCCCTGGGCAACAGTAAGCGAGAACAGCTACAAGAGGCCATAGGGGCACAGGGCTGAAGCGGGAGCCAAGGTGGGCCTCCTGTGGATGTGGCTTTGGGGACAAGCCACCCAAAACCAGACAACATAATGCCCTGCTTGGTATTGTAGTGGACTCTGGGAAGCAGACCTCCAGAGTCACTGTGGCTGCCTCACCGCAGACCCCTCCAAATGCAGCTTACTTTCTAATGGCCACAGTGAGAGCCCTGTGGGCACTGGCTTGATCTGTGTGGCTCTGATCACTGACCCCCCACCATGCCTGGCCCGGCTCTATAACTTGGCTTTGACTTGCTCTTGAAAGATGGGAGAGTCGGGCTGGAGAGACGGCTCAGTGTTAAGACTCTGTCTCAGAAGCAGGAGGTCCTGTGTTTGAATCCCAGGTCCATGGAAAAACTTGAGTCCTGTACTTCCTTCTACATCCAGCCCACCAGGAACCTGGGAATGGTAGGTAGGTAGGTAGGTAGGTAGGTAGGTAGGTAGATGATAGATAGAGAGATAGATAGATAGATAGATAGATAGATAGATAGATAGATGATAGATAGACAGACAGACAGACAGACAGATAGAAGATGGGAGAGTGTAGAGATGTTCTTAAATGTCAGTACTAACCCAGGTCCTTATATCCCTACATGGGTCACAGAGGTGTTACATGCCATTTTATCATTTTTAATTTATTTTGCGAGTGTATGTATGTATCAGAGGACACTGTGTCCCTGTGGAGGACCAAGGGTGACTTCAGGAATGATCTTGGATTGCTTCTAACCTCCTTTTACTTAGCTCTGGGATTTCCCAGGCTCAGCCCACCAGGGTCAGAAGTGCAGGCCACCTCTGTTTCCACCTGACATGTTTTACATGGAACTTGGGATCTAAACTTGGGTCCTTCTGCTTGCGATGCAGATCCTTAATCCTTGAGCCATCTCTCCAGCCCATTATATGCCATTTAAGTCTCCCATGATTTCTAAGATTTACTTGCTTTTCCTGGCCACTTGGCCTGGTATGCTCTCTGCCCCAGGAAACTATGGGATCAGTAGGCAGAGGCAGCATGGTTGGCTGAACCCTGTCCCTACCATCCACAGACAGAAGCCACCAAAATGAACCCAGCGGCCTCCAGGGCTCTTTAGAGAGATGGAGTAGTAATAAATTTCTGTAAATTACTGGAGATCTGTCTGCTTCCTGTTGGGTCACAGGGAGGTGCCACGCAATTCCCAGCTGAATGGAGGCAGATGAGCGTCTCTCCAGCACAGAGCATGACAGTGACAAGGACCAGGCCTGGCAGTCCCCTGGGCAGGTGTTCCTGTGTCGTTGGCCCCTTCGGCTCTGAACTCGGCCACAGCTTTCAGCTCATCCCAGCCCCCTGTTCTAACCTTGCAGGCGGCGCCAGCTACCAGGACGCCCCCAACCCCCCTGCCATCTTCCCCTCTGACCATGGGAAGGATATCAGATTACTGTTGGATCAGATGCCGGCTCTGCCCCCTGGATGGCACAAGGAGCTGGCTCAGGGCCCAGAGTTCCCTGCAGAACGGCCCTGTGAGGAGTGGTCCCACACAGGCCAGGTTGACGGACGTGCACGACGACATACTGGCAGGGAGGAGAGGGCAGATGGGTGACATCGCTCAACTCACCAAGCCAGTGGCTGCTGCCCGAGCAACTTTATCCCAGGGAGTCTGTCTTCATAACCATTCGTAACTATTTGAAGAGCCTGGAACCCCCCTCCATGGGCATCAGAGGGGTGTGGTTATGCAAGGACACCCCTCATAGTGGACTGGAATCAAACTTTCAGAATGGGAGTTTTCCAGACGCCAAGGGTCACCATGGTCCCTAGAGTTCACTCAATGAGAAAGCAAGATTTAAAGTCACGGGGTACCCCAGAAAAGGGGGGGCGGGAGACAGGAGAACCCACAATCAGTGATAGAGGTCAGCCTCACCGACAGGAGGGTCTGAGGGTGGAGAAGGGGAATCTGGGTTCTTAGGGCGAGCCCCGGAGAGGGCCCTGGCCATCTAGTATCGCCGAGCGAACGGGCAGAAGACATGCCAGTGCCAAACCTCCCACCACTCTCCGGCTTGGTCAGGAGCCAAGTCCACTCTGTGAAAGAGCAAACGCTCCCAGCCGGGGGTCATGAGAAAGCAGGAGTAGCGAAGGGAAGGAGGGGTTGAAGCAGCCTCAGCAGCTGACCCTCAAGCCAGATGGCAGAAGTTGCGGCTTTGGAGGCTAGAGGGCCTCAAAGGTACCCCCAAACCCATTATATAATAGGGTTCTCTTCAAACCCTACCCAAGACCTCTGTGGTTTCCTCCTGGCGCCTCTGGTCTCTGACAGCAGTGACCCCCCCCATATTGCATTAATGGCTCCGTCTGGGCCCCCAGGGACCTTCCCTGCCCGCCCCCTCCAGACTGCTCTGTTGGCCCCCGGCCCCCCTCACTCCTGAAATCTAATCCTCTGCAGCAGCTCTGCTGGGCACCAGTCTGCAGCCCCTGCCTGCCACGATCTACTGCACGTTACCTGGTCTCTGCTCTGCTCTGAAGCCCCAGGCCTGCGTCCAGCCCGGGCCTGCGCCCAGCCCAGCGCCTGTCTAAGGAAGCCCACTGGACCACAAGTCACCTCATCCAGTGACAGGCCAGTACTCTCCCCTCTCCTCTCTTCTACCTAGCCCCCACTGGACCACCGCAGTCCCGTCTCAGTCCCAGCCACCCTCTGGCTCCTCCCAAACCCTCTACCCAGTCGGCAGCCCCCGCCCGCGGGCTCCAGGCATGAAGCCTCCCTCGGAGATGGAGGAGGCTGGGAGGCGATCAGCCTCGGACATCCGCGAGTTCGCCAGCAGCAGCACGCTGCACGGGCTGGGCCACGTCTTTGGCCCCGGGGGCCTGACCCTGCGCCGCGGGCTGTGGGCCACAGCCGTGCTGCTGTCGCTGGCCGCCTTCCTCTACCAGGTGGCCGAGCGGGTGCGCTACTATGGGGAGTTCCACCACCAGACCACCCTGGACGAGCGGGAGAGCCACCTGCTCATCTTCCCCGCCGTCACCCTGTGCAACATCAACCCGCTGCGCCGCTCTCGCCTCACGCCCAACGACCTGCACTGGGCCGGGCCCGCGCTGCTGGGCCTGGACCCCGCCGAGCACGCTGCCTACCTGCGCTCCCTGGGCCAGCCCCCTGCGCCCCCCGGCTTCATGCCCAGCCCCACCTTCGACATGGCGCAGCTCTACGCCCGCGCGGGACACTCCCTGGAAGACATGCTCCTGGACTGCCGTTACCGCGGCCAGCCCTGCGGGCCCGAGAACTTCACTGTGGTGAGCCAGATGTCCGGTGACCGTCCGTCTCTAGCCTGGGGAGCCCTTCCTTCCCGCAGGACGCGGGTCCCCCACCAGCTGAGCCATTCCGGCAGCCCAGGACCCTATGAGAGGAGGGGGCCCCCATCTCCCAGATATATCCCCATGCCGCCTTCCAACTAGACACTGGCTCAGGCTGGCTATAGGAGCGAGGCCAGTAGAGACTTTGCTCCTAGGGTGGACTAGATGTCCTGGAACTGGGGGGGAGGGCGTAGAAAGAAGACCCTCTGTGTGCCAGGAGGAGAGAATTTGCTTTCTTCTGCCCTGTCAGAATTCTGCCATCCCAGAAGATAGCAGCATTCCCACTTCATTTTTGCCCCAATCACTAGAGGAAAAAATGCATTGTTGGATATGCCCAGGACTTTGGTGGGAAATGGAGCGATGGCGATTTCCCAACTCCACACAGCTACATGTGGAGCTGGGGGCTTTGAGATGTGGGCTGCAGAATTCCTGTAAGGTGGGCAGGCGGATCAGGGTACTTCCTGAGAGTCTGTATCAAAACAACCAACCAAACAAACAAAATGTAAGTCTGGCATTGGGGTGCACAACTGTAATCACAGCACCCGGGATGTGGAGGCAGAAAGACCAGGGTCACCCTTTACTACTTACAGGGTTCAAGGCATCCTGGGCTACATGAACCCCTATCTCACAAAAAAAAAAAAAAAAATGAAGGAAGAGAAAAGGGAGGGGCTGAAGAAGGAAAGCCCCATGTCCCCATGGGCTTGCCTGAGGGAGGGGTTGCACCTGGTTTGCCCCCAGATCTTCACTCGGATGGGGCAGTGCTACACGTTCAACTCCGGCGCCCAGGGGGCGGAGCTGCTCACCACTTCCAGGGGAGGTTCCGGCAACGGGCTGGAGATCATGCTGGACGTGCAGCAGGAAGAATATCTGCCCGTGTGGAAGGACATGGGTGAGGGGTACAAGCCGGGGACGGCTTCCTGTGAGGAGAGATGTGGGGTGCACTGGTGAGGCTGGAGCCACAGAGGGGTCCAGAGACTACGGGAAGGAGAGGAGGGGAGAAGTGCCACAAGGATTCCCAAACATTTCCTTTCTATAAGGGTCGAGGCGGCCTCTTCCCAGTTTTAGGGAGGGGGGCTGCCAAAGAACTCTGCCCTGGGGATGGGGTCTCAAGCCTTAAAATCCCCTCTCTGCAGAAGAGACCCCGTTTGAGGCGGGGCTCCGAGTGCAAATCCACAGCCAGGAGGAGCCCCCTGCCGTGGACCAGTTGGGCTTTGGGGTCGCCCCAGGTCATCAGACTTTCGTGTCCTGCCAGAAACAGCAAGTACACTCACTCACCTGCCCCCCCCCCCCGCTTCTCCCAGCCCTGGGGTCCTTCTCCACAGCCTTCTTTAACCCTGTCTCTCCACAGCTGACCTTCCTGCCAGCACCCTGGGGTGACTGCAGCACAGCATCTTTGGACCCCGACTTTGATCTGGAGCCCTCTAATCCTCTGGGTTCCCCTAGCCCGATCCCCAGCCCTCCCTATAGCCTAATAGGGTGTCGCCTGGCCTGTGAGACTCGTTTTGTGGCTAGGAAATGTGGCTGTCGAATGATGCATATGCCAGGTAAGTCCAGGGGTTAAGAGGATGGGGCAGCCAGGCGGAGGCCATCGGGTTTCTAGACTCTTCACCTCCCCACCCTAGGTAGTGCACCCGTGTGCAGCCCCCAGCAGTACAAGGACTGCGCCAGCCCCACTCTGGGTAAGGGCAGGCCTGTCCCAGCTGCCTTCATATCCTGTTCACTCTGCTCGTGCTGCCACCTCTGCTGGCCACGCGTCTCTGATCCCTGCCCTGTGGCCTGCAGACACCATGCTGCGGAAGGACTTCTGTATCTGCCCCAACCCTTGCACCACGACGCGCTACGCCAAGGAGCTCTCCATGGTGCGGATGCCCAGCCGCTCTGCCGCCCGCTACCTGGCCCGGAAATATAACCGCAGCGAGTCCTACATCGCGTGAGTGCAGACCCGGGGTTGGCTGGGGGCGAACGCTGCGGCTGAGCTCATCGTCTCCTGGCCGCGGACTGAGCGGAACTTTTCTGCGCAAAAGCCAGACTGGACCCATGTCCACGCCATCCAGGGCTCTGAGCCAAACTATTTAAACTTTCTGACCTGGGGGATGGGACTAAGCCAGGGTCCTTGGAAGGTGAGGGAGGACCCACACCTGTTTTGGGCTGGCACCAAGAGGTGTCCTGCAAGCAGTCCGGGTTCCCTTTCCTCCAGGGAGAATGTTCTGATCCTGGACATCTTCTTCGAGGCCCTCAACTACGAGACGGTGGAGCAGAAAGCAGCCTACGAAGTGGCGGATCTGCTGAGTGCGGCAGAGTGCCTGGTGTGGGCCGGGGGGAGGGTGGGACGACTGTCCACTGACAGCGCTCTGCCTCCACAGGCGACATTGGGGGCCAGATGGGACTGTTCATCGGGGCCAGCCTGCTTACCATCTTAGAGATCCTGGACTACCTGTGTGAGGTGGGGCCAGCATCCAGCCAAGAGAATCGGGGCCTCAAGTAGTCCAGGGGGAAGGTGGGAGCTGACCACCTACCCCTACTGCTTTCCCCTTAGGTTTTCCAAGAAAGAGTCTTGGGATATCTCTGGAATCGAAGGAACTCCCAGAAGCACTCCCGCAGCAATCTGGTAAAGCCCCCTTTTCCTCCCTACCATGTCCCCCAAGTGCAGTGGTTAAAATGCTAAGTACCACTATTTTGCCTGGTCCCCTCCTGACCCACCTCCTCCTATAGCTTCAGGAAGGGCTGGATGGTCGTGGAACCCAAGTTCCCCACCTCACCCTGGGCCCCAGGTAACACAAAATACGCTCCCCGAAGTCAAGGGAAGAGGGGCGGGGCAGGGCGGGGCCAGAAGGTGACGTTTAAGACCAGGAGGACAGAATAGGTAGGCTGGACAGGTCCTGCTCCAGTGTTGTGATTTGTCCCACCAGGCCTCCCACGCCCCCCTGTGCCGTCACCAAGACTGTCTCTGCCTCCCACCGCACCTGTTACCTCGTCACAAGACTCTAGACCTGACCTCTGACCTTGGGGCTACATTGGGAACATCTTCTTGGATATGCCTAGCTTGCGCATCTTCTGCTGTCTTCATCCAATAAAGTTCTAGTGCATCTGCCTCGGGCGTTTGTCTTACTGACCAGCCACTGGCAGAACCAATGACAGTCGGCCTTCCTCCGTGCAGAAGTCTATTGCCAGCCATCATCCAGCTGGGCTGGGCCCCACGTAGCCCTTCAGACCTCTGGGGAAGGATGATTGCAAGAGGATGTCAATCAACGGCACCTTAATGCTAATGAATTTATCAAACCAACTTTTTTCTTTTGTGCTGGGACTTGAACTCCAGGGCCTTGAGGTAAAAACCATACAAAGATTTTACCACTGGGTTACGACCACCACGCTTGTGATTTTGAAGCAGGGTGTCATGTGCATCAAGCTGGCCTTGAACTCATGTAGCAGAGGACCTTGAGCTCTTGATCCTCTTGCTTCCATTTCTCAAGTGCTGGCGCCACAGGTGGGCACCGCCACACCTGACTTCCCAACTTTTTATTTTATTGTTTTTTTTTTAAATTTTTTTATTATTTATTCAATTGTGCATATGCATGTGTGCGTATGTGTGTGTATGCATGTGTGTGTGTGTAGAACCACGGACGAATTCAGTGAACTACTCCGTCCTACCAGGACCAGACACGGAGGCCACCCCCACCCCGCTTCCGCCTGGCAGTCTATACATGGGGTCTAGGATCCGAACTCAGGACCTTCTGCCTGCAAGGCAGAGGCCTAACCGCTGAGCCACCTCTCCAGCCCCTTTTTATTTTATTTGTAGACAAGGTCTAAGTTGCCCAGACTGAGCTTCAACTCTCTCGGTCACCCACACGGGCCTTGCGATCGCCCTGCCCCAGCCTCCATCAGGCCCGACTCCTAGCAATGCCTCAGGGGAAGGAGGTTTCCTCAAGCCCAGAGCTCAGGTGTGATGGCGCTGACCATGCCAACAGGGTAGAGCAAGGCGACAGTGTGGGGACACTTCGCGTCAAAGAACATAAGCTGGTGCCTTGTGTTGGGGGGGCCATGACTCCTTTTCTCACACTTGGGACCGAGTATGACACACAGTCTATCTCTACAGGACAAGTTGTGTCTTACCAACCTCTCTACAGGAGCTGAAGGCTCTCGCTTGAGAGTGGGGCTGGGGGGACCCTCTCTTCCACTTCCTGTCAGGAAGGCACCCCTAGGCCTCTGTCTCAGGCCCCGTTGCCCTCTTTCATTATGCCTCAGCCATTGGAAAATGCACATAGGTACGGGGGAGGGGTGGTCCTATAGGAATCACGGCTCTGGGTCCGTCCTGCAACTCTTGACTATGGGAAAGGAGCTAGAAGGGTCTGCGTGGACTGCGGAGAGGCCAAGGAGAGACTGGCTCTTTTGTCCCCTTCTGATGGAAGTCCAGCCCAGACCTTCACGACCCCCGCTGAAAGGTGTGGGACGGAGGATCATGGCCTCCCACCTCTGACCTCAGGACGCTTAGAGAGGCAGGGCAAGCAGCAGGTAGCTAGGCACCCAAGCTGGAGGCAGGGTTATAGGGTCAGTAAGGCAGAGCGGGGGTCCCCAGCCACCCTTCAGAGTCACCCCCCCCACCACATCAGCAGACTGTGGGAAAGGAGCCAATTTATGAAATTAAATAAAGTCCATGGAGGAAGGGAAGAAGACCCCAAGCCAGGGTATCTCCACCCTGGCTGGGCCCAGCACAGCTGGCACTCAGTACCCCGTACCCCACTTCTCCACCCCTTCCGGGAGGGGGGCTTAAATAGACCAGGCTCCAGCCCGGCAGTCAGCAGTCACGGTGCCTAGGGAGGACAGAAGTCAGAGAAGTAGGGGTGCTGCAGGGCCTCTTCGGCTGAGATGCGCTGCACGGGGTTACACTTCAGGAGGTTCTGCAAGTGACAGGAAAGACAGGTGGGGGGAGCTCAGCCCAGGGCACTGCCAGAGCCACCCTCCCCTCGTCCTCTGGCCAGGTACCCCTATTCCAGTATCTACCACCTACCTGCAGCAGGTCTCTCCCTGTGGCATTGAGCTTGGGCACGACGTTCACCAGGGATGTCGTGGCTGGGTACATAGGGTAGGGCTGCGGAGAAGGCCAGGGAGAGTCAGGCCGGGGGTGCGGGGGGAAGCTGGGAACTAAAGGGACCTCCAGTGAACCATGACCCCCCACAACCAGTCACACCTTGTAGTCTGGCAGCTTGGTCATGGCAGGCCACTGCTCCTCTGTCGGGGTCCCTAGCAGTGTGTCCACAGGGTCAAGGGTCAGTCATAGAGAAGGCTGCACAAGATTCTTCACCCATCTGACCTCTTCTCACATACCACCGTACTCCATCTCAGTCCAACCTGGGACTCATGCGCTCGCCCCATTACGTGGTTAATCCAACCCCTGACGGTTACAGTCCGTCCTTCTCCCAGAATCCCTTGCTCCTATATCCGAAGGCTGCCTGCTGGAGCATCCTCTGCCTGCTTCCACACGTCCACCCTCCTTACCTACAGGCAAGACCTTTCCACAGTGAACAGTGAGAGGGGCTATGGCTACCCTCACCCCTGCTCTAAGCTCCAGGCCCACTCTCCTTCTGAGGAGATAGGCTAAGGACAGAGGGCAAAGGACAGAGGGCACTGGAAGGATATCGGAAGATCCTCTTCAGCTGGTCGTCCACATCGTTGCCAGGGAAAAGAGGCCGCCCTGCATTGGCCAGCTCTGGGATAAAGGAAGGGAGACAGTGCAACATATGAAGGACCCCTCACTCCCAAGGTACCCCCTGCATCTTCTTTTCCAGCTCCAGCCCCAGTCCCAAAGGTTTCTCTTCCTTCCCTCACAGACAGCCAGACCTACTAGTCAACCCTTGGGAAAGAAGGGGTCTCTACAGAGCCGCCACTCGTCACCTGCAAAGATACAGCCAGCAGACCACATGTCAATGGACGTGGAGTACAGCTTGGCTCCGAAGAGTACATCCGGTGGGCGGTACCACAGCGTGACCACCTGGAGAAGACCCCCACCCACTTAGAGAGCTGGGAGGAGGTTTCAGGAGGAAGCTCAGAGAAGAGAGAAGAATGTGGTGGGTTCTAGAATGGGGACTGAGAGAAGCTGCTGGGGTCTCCTACCCTCTAGCCCCGTATCCCACCTGGACTCACCTCGGCTGAATAACAGCGCACTGGGATGCCAAAGGCTCGAGCCAAGCCAAAATCAGCCAATTTCAACTCCCCATTCTGAGAGGAGGAAAAAAAGACAAGGCAGGGAGGCATGGAGGAAGGCTTTTAACTGGTTTGAAGCAGGTCCAGTTCTTCTTCCCATCGGCCCCCGACCCCCACCGCTCAGTGATTCCAACCCCGACTCCCAGTACCCTGTTTATGAGCAGGTTCTGGGGCTTCAGGTCCCTGTGCAGCACGTTGCGGCTGTGACAGAATCCCAGGCCTTTCAGCAGCTGGAAGAGGAATGACTGGGGAGAGGCAAGAAGGAAGGAGTGAGTGTCCTGCAATGGGTCTTCTCCGTGGACCCTACTGGTCACCTGACTTGCAGCACCAAGTCCAGCAGTCCACCCATCCAGTCAGCACTGAGGATGTGCTTCCCACGGCACTGGGTATCAGAGGTACAACAGTAAATAGGCATGTCCAGCTCCCGGCATTTCTGGACCTTACAGGCTGTTCAAGCCATGCCGGCCTCCTCTACTTGGCTGCACCTAACACATGTGCCATTACAACCCAAACAAATAAAGTGTTAAAATATTACTTGGGATCTGATTCCCATGGACCCTGGGCCAAAGAGCTTAGTCTTAGCCCTAGAACAGTGCCTGGTACACAGCAGGTTCTGCACTAAATTTTTCTGATATTTGAGACAAGACTCTGTGATTGGTCCAGGCTGGCCTTGCATATGAGAACCTCCTGAGTACTAGGAGTAGAGGTATGTACCACCACACTGGGCTAGTATTTGGCTAGTATTGCTATCCATCACCATTTCTCTGTGAGTCTCATCTCTCAAGTGCAAATGACATCAGATACTGTGCAGACCAAAGGAGAGTACTCAAAAATGTTTGCCAAGACTGGGAGGCTGTGGGAGGGTAGAAACAGTTGCTCTGACACCCAGGACCCCATCCACAGCACATAGGCAGACCCCGGCCTCCATGTGTCCCCAGAACACCCCTACCCTCACCTTCACAATCTCAGGGTCCAGGTCACCATTGCAGCTGTCAAAATATTTCTTTAAGTCCTAAAAAGGGATCAGAATATGACAGAGTTTGATCTTATTCTGGATCTCAATGCCCTCCCAAGACTACGACCCCTCCCAAGCTCCCCTTTCACCTGATCACAGAACTCAAAAACCAACGTCAGCTTCTTGTCACTATGTAGGACATCATGAAGCCTAGGGAGAAAGAAAGGCTCAGCTAGGTCCTCAAGTTGGTCCCTAACATGCTAGTACCAGCCCAAGTTCAATGAGAAGGTTCCACCTCCTTCCACAGGCCCCACCTGACAATGTTTTTGTGCTTCAGTTCCTTCAATAGGCAGATCTCCCGCAGGGCTGAGCTTGGCACACCCTGTATTTGGAAGGAAGCCAGGGGACAGTCACAGCCCACCCAGGCCAGGACCTTCCCCATCCAACCCCATCCCCCAATCCTACCTCATCATCATCATCCAGCCTCACACGCTTCAGAGCCACAATTTCATGGGTTTCTCGGTTTTTGGCCTTGAACACAGTTCCATAGGTGCCTAAGAAAAGGAAGTCAGGGATGAGGGACAGGATGCTCCCCGGGAAACCCCTCCCTGCAGAGGCAGCACCCCAGTGTGCCAGGGAAGGGCTTCAGGGTGGAGACTGGGTGTGGAATAGCTCTAGGTGAGGATGGGGAGACACATGACCGGCCGTAGAGGCTCCAGCCTCCCAGCAGGAAAGAAAGTATGTTTGCCTTAGTAAGCTAAAGGAGGGTGTGAAGTAGCGAGGAGAGGGGTCTAGGAGAGGAACGAGGGCATGCAGAGATGTTAAGGTTGGAGCTCTGCGGTGAATTGAGGTTGGGGTTTGAGGTGAGGTTTGCAAGTGATGCTGAGGTTAGAGGTGGCAAATGCAGGAAGTGCGCCGATTGGGAAATCGGCTCTACTAGGATCGCGAAGGATGGGAGTGGGAATTTGCGGCAGATGCTAACATCGGGAGGATTGGTGTCTGCACGGAGTGTTGAGCTCAGAGCCCAGGGCTTCTGCTAGTGCTGAGATCGGAATCTGCAGGTATTGCTGACGGTAAGGCAGCCGGGATTGCAAGAAAGGTCTTCAGAAGAGCACCTGGCAGGAACATTTCGTGGTTCCATTACCTTCCCCAATCTTCTCCAGTTTCTCGTATTTCTGCATCGCGGCAGCCGCAGGGACCCTTACGGGCCCTCGGTTCTAAGACTCCGGCCCCGGCGTTGCAGAGGAGGCGGCTCCCTAACTCCAGCCCCGCCCGTCCTGCTCATCACGCATGGGCTTCTGGGACTTGTAGTCCCAGCACTGCCAGATTTCCCAGGAACGCTCGTGGTGGCGAGCACGAGGACTACAACGTCCAGCAGTCTGCGCTCAAGCTTTCTGCAGCTCTCAACTCCCGGGACTCGTTTCTACCGCGGAGGCAAACCGTAGACTTCAAGTCCCAGAAAGCATCGCGTGTCCGCTTTTCGGGCGTCTCCGCCTCGGCGCGGAGGCTCCCAGTGTGCCCCGCTCTTGTTATTATTCCTTTTTTGTGCTCACAGCTCTCCTGAAAAAGGCCGCTTGGGGACTACGCGTTCCAGAATGCAGTGAGCGTGGGGGCGGGGCGCTCTCTGCTTGAAGTTTACGTTTGACGGCCTAGATCCTGGGCGCTGTTGGCCCGGCTCTGACCTGGTTGGGTGTGCGGAGTCCCAGAGACCTCCTGACCCTCTCCGCACTAGTAGCCACCTCTCCCTAGGCCACCGGGTGACCCCAGGACTGATTGGGGAATGATTCTGAGCGATGTCTTACTGCTGATGACCTCACGGGGACCAGCTGACCACAGGGCTGGGCAGCGAGACAGGTGTGCCCCGTTAGAGGCTGGATTTGAGTGAGGGACACACGCCACAGACCCCTTTCTTCTGGGCCCGGCTTATCGTCTTGAAGCCCACCGGACTCCGGAGGCCCCACTTTGACATGCCGAGGCCAGCTGACTGGAACCTGGGTGTCCCCACGATCCCAGGCTCCAGAGCAGGCCCACTGGAGTCAGCCAGGGTGTGGCCCACGTGGACTGGCAGGTCAGTTACCCCCCTCCAACAGACAAGACCACAGACAGATGCTACACTTGCAGCCGCCTTTACCTCATCCTATAAAGGGGTTGATTATAGATTTTCTTGCACTACTCTCTAATTGTCTCATGACTGCATTGAGGGCTGTGAACGGGGCGAAAACGGCCCCAAACAGCATTCCGCAGCGCCAGAACCAGAGTAGGCGCTAACCATTTGTTAATTAACTCACTTAAATTTAAGTGCTTTTCATAAACAATGCCGTGATTCACCCGCGTGGTCGACCAGAGACGCGAAAAGTGTGTTCCTTATCGGAAAGAATTTATAATTTAGTTAGGAAAACAAGATTACACACAAAGGTCCGTAAGAATATAGGTGTCGCCCATGAATAGGGTTCCAATCAGTGTGGAGATAGCTCGAAGGAAAGTGGGGAGTCTTCAACAAGTTGTTCGACGTCAGTGCGCTTTCCATCTTCAGGCGAACGGGGCTTTCTCGGAGGCACGGAGATTCCTGGGGTGAGCCTGTGCAAGAGAAAGTCTGAGAAGCCGGGTGCATGGGTGTTGCAACTTCCTCCGCCTCAATTTCCTAGTTATCCTTTCGGCTCAGAGGTGCCTTAATAGAGCCTAGAGACTGCGTCCCCGGGGCGTCTGAGCCCAGAGCAGGGAACCCCCGGGGCGACAACCCCGCCCGAGCCTGGGGGGAGGGAGGAGGCAGCGGGGGATGGGGTGCCCCGCAGCGCCCCGCCGCCGGTGCCCGGCTGTGCCTGGAAGCACGCCCCCGCCCCCGGAGTCTCCGCGCCGGCTCTCCGCCTCTCAGCTCGCTTCCCCGGGGCCGCGCACGGCGCGCCGGGGGGCGCGCACGCTGGGGACTGGCCGGCCCGCTGCGCGGGGGAAAGTTGAGTTGGGAGAAGTTGGGAGAGGCGGGGGCGCGCCCCGGGGTGGGCACCGGGAAGTCGTCGGGAGCGCGCAAGGGCGCCGGAGGATCGGGAGAGACCCCCGAGGCTCCCCGGGGCACGAAATTCAGAGGTAGCGGGTAAGCGGATAGGTGGTGGCTGGGGAGGGCCAGGGCCGCCGCGGAGGGAAGAGGGAGGGAGAAGGGGGACTCGGGCGCGGAGGGAGTGGAAGTGGAGGAAAGGGCGGGGACTGGGGCGCAGGGAGCGAGATTTTCGGGAGAAGGATGGGGAAGCTAGTCGGAGTGTTATTGGGAAGCGGGATTCCGGGGTCCCGCTTCTTAGAGTTACCTAAAGTCAGGGTGCCGCGCCCCCTGCCACCAGAAGGGGGTAGTCTCTAGGAGGCGCTGCATTTAGCTCCCTCTTCCACTCCGGGAGGGCTTCAGGAGACCCCCGGCCTGGCGACTGTCTCCTACGGTGTTTCTCAGTAGGGTCCTGAGCTGCCAGCCTGGGGGTTGCCCGGGCCGTCAGCCCCCGGATCTCCGGGGTGAGAGGCGGAGCCGGGAAAGGGGTTGGCAGGTCAGGTCAGGACAAGAGGTCAGATAGAACTGCTGGGTGGGGATAGGAAAGAGGAGCTTGGAGTTGGATCTGATTCCTGGGGGGCTGCCTTGTGTGGGTGGGGAGCTCTGTGCTGAGTGTGGGGGCGGTGCTGCTTGAAATCCGTGTCCACTTTATCCTCTTTCCGCCCCGCCAGTCCTGCGGCCAAGAACTGTGGAATGTACTAGTTCACTTGGGGAATAGTTAATGCCCAAGTGGGGGTCCGGGGTGCTAATCCCTTGTTCTGGGTGAAAGATGCTTAATCCTCCGGGCCGGTCGGGGCTGGTCCCCGGAATGTGCCCCCCCCCCAGGATTATCGGCACCGATGCCCCGGACAGAGGCTGCTTTGTGTTCTAGGACACGGGGGAGGGGTGGGGGGCATGGGTAGAGGGAGGAGGGCATCGTGGAACACACTGAAGGGCAAAGCGTAGATGTGGGAGTGAGCTCCTGCGATAGTCTCCCCATATCCCTCCCAGACTGGGGTTTCTTCCCGCGCATCTCTCTCCCACATGGGCAGGGCCTTGCTGAAGACCTGCCGAGGGAAGGTGGAGGGGCAGTTGGCTCAGTTGGGGGGCCTGCCGGGAATGCTGTGACCAGACTTCCCACCCTTGGGCTCATCTCCCTCCCACCAAACCTTTTTTATTTGACCCTGTACTAACCTGTAGTGTTCCCAAGGTAACCCTAGTTTAGGCAACCCCACACTCCTGCACTTCAGGAGTTGTTACCTGTGGAGAGCTTGGGGTGCTGCCTTCGCTGAGAATGGACTCCCCAGTTGGCACAGGTTGGAGTCCCTCCTCAGCACCCCTCCTACTTCGGCCTCCACCCCCAGCGTAGCCCACACCCTATAGTCACCCTCAGGAGGGCAGGCCTCCACTCACATTTTCCTGGCTGGGAACTAGGGAGGAGAGAAGTAGGGACTGCCTCTCGGGGCTTCCGCCCACCCCCTGGACCCAGTCACGTGCCCCTCCCCCATTATAAAGCTCTGTGCCGCCGCAGTCCACTCCATCCTTCAGTCCCTCCTGGGAGTGAGTGGCTGCGCGCTCCTGCCCTGCACCTAGGGGCTAGGGAGGGGGCATTGCTTCTCTTCTACCTCTGGAGGGGGAGGGCGCCCCTGCCTTGGGGAGTAGGGGCTATCTCCTCGCTGCTGGCAGACCCCTTGCTTTCCCTCTTGGGCTCTCTCCAAAGTTCTTTCTGACTCTCATCTTTCTGTTTGGCAGCCAGCAGCTCCACCTCCACACCCCTCTGCTCCCTGGGTGCCTCACTCCCACCACACCCCTTTCTGGTCTCAGACTCCCCCCCACAGGCCGGGTTCCTGTTTCTGTCTGGCCCTCCATTCCCGATCTTTCTCTGCTCTTTATCGCACCCTGCCTCGTCAGTCACTTTATTTCCAGAGCTGGGCCTGGACTCTCTCTGCCCCCCCTTCTTCCCCATGTGCTCTCCTCTCTGCTGACTTTGGGCACTTTGTAGCCCCTTCAAAATCCTCTTTTCTCTTTCTATAAATAACTCTGCTCTTTGTTCTTGCTGTCCTTAGGGCCACGGGAGGCCCTTCAGTCTGGAAGGACCCTGAGCAGCCCACAGAGACCCGCAGGGCAGGCCGCTGGAGACGCCTTTCCTCCGCTGCGGGTGGACTGCGGCCTGCTCTGATCCCAGATGGTAACTGGCCCTTTCCCCCACTCAGGTTATGCCTCCGCCTTGTTGCCCTGAAAGCCGCAGTGACAGCGAAAAGGGCTAAGATTTGGCCATGAGCAGCGCCCCCCGGCGCCCCACCTCGGGCGCAGATTCTTTGCATGCTGTAAGTATTGCCTGCGGGCCGCTGACCCAGCGACTTGACAGGAAGGGGCTCGGGGCTCGGGGTCCGGCGTGGGTGGGGGTGCTGAAGCCACAGTCAGCCAAGTAGCCGGTCACTTTGGCCCAGCCGGCCAAAACGAGCCTTCGAGGGTGAGGCTCTGCCATCTACACCCAAACCTTGCATGGCCGAGAGAGAGGGTGCTGAAAAGGGGAAGAGGAGACAGGGGGCTCCCGTTCCTGGCCAGAAGTTGAGGGTATTTCCTTAAGGTTTTAGTTTACCCTCAGCTGGGCAGAAACTTTGAGGACCGACCCCTCCCCATCCTCCCTCCTCGCAACTGGGCCTTAGGTGCAGTGATTCCTGCAGAGTTCTGCACAGAGAGGTTCTGGTGGGAATTTCACAGCGCCTGGCCCCGCCTCCGGCCCCGCCCCTGGTTCCCACGTGCCTTCAAGGCCCGCCCTCACCCACCCACGTGGCCACCGCCCCACATGGCTCTCTGCTGATTTTCCTAAGTCTAATGATTAACCCCCCGGTGCCACAATCAGCCGTGTTATTGGTCACTTTGGCCCAGCCGGGCAGGGCCACGTGACTGGGAAGGGGTACAGACAGGTGCCCTCCCCATCCTTCTTTGGTTCACCCCTGCCGGCATGGACTTCCTCCTGCGGCCTCAGGTGCGAGGGGACCAACCTACTCCTGCCCCCTCCCTGCCCCAGCTCCTTTCCTGTGCCTTTTCTCCCGACCGCTTCCAAGCTCCCAGCAGCTTCCTCCTGCTCGGCTGCTTCTGGCAGGAGTGGGGCAAGTACTTAGGAGAGCCCAGGAAGCTGCCAGAGAAGATGGGCAGGGCAGGGTTCCCGCACCACTGGAAGATGCCAGCCCTGGGATATTCCCTTTTTTTCCTGTCCGGTGCCCCTGCCAATCCTAGCTGCTCCTGTCTGCACCCCTCACCCCGACCCCCGCTTGCCTCCCAAAGACCGACCCTCCTCCCTGCCTGCACCTTGCTGTAGCAGCTGGCACTGCCACAGAGGGGGCGGCACGCCCCCGCCCTTGGAGATCCTGATGCCCTTCAGGTCGGAAGCTCTTAAACAAATATTTGGCGGCGGCGCCCGGAGCCTGTGGGGGGGCGGCAGGGGCTGGATCAGTGCTGCCGGCGGCTTAGCTAGGTTGAGCTTTCCCAGCGCTGCAGTCCCTGCCGCGCCCGCCCTGCTCCTGCTGTCCGCTTCGCTTGGCTCCCTGCTGCGCTCCCGCAGGATGACTCAGGTGGGGGGAGTGGGGGTGGGGGAGGGGCGGGGCCAGCGGCCGGACTGGGTGGGAGTGCTGCTTTTTGGCAGTGGGGGCTTCCTAGCTAGCGGAGCGCATCCTTCCTGTCCCGACAGGGCTGGGTTTGATTTAGACCTGCTCTAGGGCAGGTTAGCCTAGGCACACTCAGAAGTTACTTTTGGGGCTCAGCTGTTCCCCAGCCAAAGGAGTTTCTTCACTTTCTGCCGGGTTAATGGCAGCAGTCAACACTTTGCCTGCCTGCAGAAGGCTAGGGCGGGCTCTCCCACCTGCCGTGGCCTGAAGCAGGAAGAGTGGCTGCAGGAGGGCGCAGTCCCGGGCATTGGAAGCAGCAGCTGCTCAGGGGGTACCAGGCTCCTCTATTTGAGGGAACAGGTTGCCTGGCGTGGGGAGAGTGGGTCTGTGCATAGGAGGTGCCGGGTTGCTGAGGGTAGATCTCTGAGTCTGGGCAAGTTGAGGCTTTGGGGGACAATTCTCTGAGTGTGTGTTTCCTGTCCCCCTTTCCCCTTTTCCTCACAGCCTGAGCCAGAGAGCCTGGGCCCCGTTGCGCCTGCCTTCCCAGAGCAGGAGGAAGACGAGCTGCACCGCACTCTGGGCGTGGAGCGGTTTGAAGAGATTCTCCACGAGGCTGGGTCGCGTGGGGGAGAGGAGCCAGGCCGCAGCTATGGCGAGGAAGACTTCGAGTGTGAGGGGGGACTGGAGACAGGCTGGGCTGTCCAGAAGAGAAGGGAGAGGGGCTCCGTGGGGGGAGACACCACACTGGGGGGGATGAGCGCTGTGCCTGCCTGCAGCCGAGCTCCTCCTCCCTGCAGACCACCGTCAGTCCTCCCACCACATCCACCACCCGCTGTCCACCCACCTGCCTCCGGACGCCCGGCGTCGTAAAACTCCCCAGGGTCCAGGACGGAAACCTCGAAGGCGTCCTGGAGCCTCTCCCACTGGGGAGACCCCCACCATTGAGGAGGGGGAGGAAGATGAGGATGAAGCCAGTGAAGCTGAGGGGACCCGGGCACCCTCACAGCCATCCCCTGCCTCCACACCCTCTTCGGTGCAAGTGAGTGTCCCGACCCCTGGGGGCTATCTGCAGGGCCCCTGGCCTGGTCTCACCTCTCCACGCGGGTCCCTGTTGCAGTTTTTTCTCCAAGAGGATGAAGGTAGCGACCGGAAAGCAGAGAGGACCACTCCGTCTCCTCCGGAACAGCCACCCCACCAGGAGGCAGCTTCCCGGACCACCAGAGGGGCCCAGACAGGGTAAGTGCACCAGGTTCTGCAGTGATCCAAGTAAACACTTCTCTGTTAACTGCAGCAGGAAAGGGGTGCAAAAGGGGGCAGAAGGTCCCGGATTCATCAGGTCTGCCTCTCACTGGCTACTGGGGCAGGTAAACAGCCTGACAGGATGGGTCTCCTGAGTCATGGTAGCGATTATAGGTGCTCTAGCAGGCTTAAGACGCTGGCCTGGCTTGGACTAGTTGCTCCTGTTGGTGCTCCAGTGTTCAAAAAGTATAGGAGCCTCTTCCCGCTCCGGACGGCCGGTCTGCCCAGGAGAAGCCCCTTCCCGCTCCGGGATGGCCGGTCTGCCCAGTTGGAGACCAGATGTCATGTGAAATGCTGTCACAACATTGTCACTGCTTTCATGCCTGGCTGGGGCAGAACAGCTGTGCCGCTGGACGGAATTTGGGGGCACTAGCCAAAGGTTTCCAGGAAGAAATGACTGTGACCATGATGTCAAGGTTGTGACTATCATGGGCTTGTTTTCTGGGTACCAGGCAGTGGGAAGAACTGAGGGACCTGAAGGGCATGGTGTCCCTCCGCGAGGGGTGGCGACCGCACAGGTTCGCTGGGTGCCAGACTGGCAGAGGGACAGACAGAAACTTTGGGAGAGCCTGGCACTGGAGAGAGGAAGGAAGACGTAGGCAAGGCTGTGCGTCGTGGAGCAGTGGGCTCGGGCTGGCAGGTGTGGTCCTGGGAGGGCTCTGGCCTTGGAGACCCTGTGTCTGTGAGGGTCCTGGGAGGGCTCTGGCCTTGGAGACCTCTGTCTGTGAGGGTCCTGGGAGGGCTCTGGCCTTGGAGACCCTGTGTCTGTGAGGGTCCTGGGAGGGCTCTGGCCTTGGAGACCCTCTGTCTGTGAGGGTCCTGGGAGGGCTCTGGCCTTGGAGACCCTCTGTCTGTGAGGGTCCTGGGAGGGCTCTGGCCTTGGAGACCTCTGTCTGTGAGGGTCCTGGGAGGGCTCTGGCCTTGGAGACCTCTGTCTGTGAGGGTCCTGGGAGGGCTCTGGCCTTGGAGACCCTGTGTCTGTGAGGGTCCTGGGAGGGCTCTGGCCTTGGAGACCTCTGTCTGTGAGGGTCCTGGGAGGGCTCTGGCCTTGGAGACCTCTGTCTGTGAGGGTCCTGGGAGGGCTCTGGCCTTGGAGACCTCTGTCTGTGAGGGTCCTGGGAGGGCTCTGGCCTTGGAGACCTCTGTCTGTGAGGGTCCTGGGAGGGCTCTGGCCTTGGAGACCTCTGTCTGTGAGGGTCCTGGGAGGGCTCTGGCCTTGGAGACCTCTGTCTGTGAGGGTCCTGGGAGGGCTCTGGCTTTGGAGACCCTCTGTCTGTGAGGGTCCTGGGAGGGCTCTGGCCTTGGAGACCTCTGTCTGTGAGGGTCCTGGGAGGGCTCTGGCCTTGGAGACCTCTGTCTGTGAGGGTCCTGGGAGGGCTCTGGCCTTGGAGACCCTCTGTCTGTGAGGGGCACTCCCTCGGCGTCCCAGGGCCTAGCAGCGCAGGGGACGGATGCTCGGGAACACGGCAGCATTGTACCCTTGGAGCGAGGCTGTCAGGCCGCCACTCTTTCAGAATTTGACCTCCTGCAACCCTGTGGGGTGCTGGTCTGTACAAATGAGCCTTGGGTGACCACTGGGGTGAACACCTGGGAAACTGGGATCCAAATGCTGGCAGTGAGCCCATCTGGAGAGCAGGAGCTGGCAGGGGCGGGTCCATGTGACTCCCTCCTGGGGAGGCTGCTTCCTGGGCTCACAGTTGTCCTGTCTGCAGGGCCCCTGTAGAGGAGATGGTGGCGGTGGCCAGCGGCACAGCGGGCGGCGATGACGGGGGTGCTGCCGGACGTCCCCTGACCAAAGCCCAGCCTGGGCATCGGAGCTACAACCTTCAGGAGAGACGGCGCATCGGCAGCATGACTGGAGTGGAGCAGGCGCTGCTGCCCAGGGTGCCCACTGATGAGAGCGAGGCCCAGACGCTGGCCACGGCCGACCTGGACCTCATGAAGAGTGAGTGCCGCTGGGGGCTTGGACCTGCTGCTGCCGCTGAGAAATGGACTTAGAAAGAGGGAGAACCTGGCCTCGTCCTTGTCTCCAGGTCACCGGTTTGAGGATGTTCCCGGGGTGCGGCGGCACTTGGTGCGGAAGAATGCCAAAGGGTCCGCGCAGAGTGCCCGGGAAGGGCGAGAGCCTGGCCCCACACCTCGGGCCCGACCACGAGCGCCCCATAAGCCCCATGAGGTAGGAGTGCTCGCTTTGTGCCTTCCGCGGTCTCCCTGTCCATTGGTTTCCTCTGACCCCTCTCGACCAGGCTGACCAGTCCCAGGGGTGCCCCCCATGGGTAGAAGGGCTGCCTGCTACACCCTCGGGCAGCGTGGCGCCTCGCACGGCATGGGCTTTGTGTCTCAGCCTTTGGAGGGGTGCGCTGTGGCTGTTTCCTGGCAGGTGGTCCTGGGGGAAGTGCCCTTTCTTGGTCCGAACAGAGGTCCCTTTGCCCCTCTGTGCGATCCTCTGTGTCACTTTCAAAGCCCAATCTCTGTGCTCAGTTAACCGTCCCATCGAGCCGAGAGGTGGTGTCGGCCATAAACCAGAGTCTGCCTTGGCCAAGGTCACTTATGTAGAGACGCTGCCCGTCCGTCCGACGTCAGGGCCCTGGGCTTGAACTCTGGCTTAGTGAATGTTTTTAAACTCGTTTTATTGAGGTGTAATAGCCCTGCAGTAAATGGCTCCTGAACCAAGTGTCCAGTTCAGGGACATGTTGCACCCGCACCTGGGTGGCCACTGCCTGGCAGAGGCTGTCCTGCTCTCAAGTCTTCTGCCACCGCCCTGGCAATGGGCTTCAGAGGTCACATGCTGTGTCCTTGTCATTTGTAGGGAGTTGTTTTTTTTTTTTTTTTTTTGAGGGGGGTTCAAGGTGTCCTTTGTATACTAGGTTGACCTGAAACTCACTCTTTAACCCATGCTGTCCTTGAACTCAAGACAGCCCTCCTGCCTCTGCTCCTACATGCTGGTGTTACAGGCATGAATCACCACCTAGCCGTAGTTGGTTTGGCCAGTCCCTTGGTCCTAATGCATGTCAGCTGAATAGTGTGGAAGCTACGACTGCTATACACGGTGGCCCCACCCCGTGCTGTGAGCCCTGTTTGCGGGTTCAACCCTTGAGCCGCCCTCAGAGGTGGGTGGGCATCATGGTTATTTTATAGACGGAGCGCCGTGTCCGACGACTTAGTGGCACGTGCCTGTCGCCACCCGCCACCCTCCGGTGGCCTGTCCCTTCCGATGCGCGTCTCCTGAGGTGGGTCCCCAGCAGTACCTGGCTCTGTTCCCATTTTCTCCTCTCACTTGCCCCAAGGTGTTTGTGGAGCTGAATGAATTGCTACTGGACAAAAACCAGGAGCCTCAGTGGCGGGAGACAGCGCGCTGGATCAAATTCGAGGAGGACGTGGAGGAGGAGACTGAGCGCTGGGGGAAGCCTCACGTGGCCTCGCTGTCCTTCCGCAGCCTCCTGGAGCTCCGCCGGACCTTGGCCCATGGTACATCCTCCCGCCTCCCCGCAGGACCCCCTTTGCCTCTAGGCCATAGCTCTTCTGTGTTGGGTGCTAAAGGGTTTTCTAAATTTTCGTAGAAATAGACAGTTTAGTAAGAAAGGGAAAGTACTCCCAGGACCGGGAGCAGGTTAGTAAGCAAGCCTCTGTAGAACTGTTACCAGGCCGGGGAGACGGCCCGGTTGGTGAAATGCTTGCCTTTCAAGAGCCAGGATGGGGGCTGGAGAGGTAGCTTAGGAGTTAAGCCTCTGCCTTGCAGGCGGAAGGTCCTGAGTTTGGATCCTAGACCCCAAGTATACACGGTTCTGGTCCTGGTAGGGCAGAGCCTGTGAATCCCGAGGCAGAGTAAAGGAGAAGGTGGAGGTGGTCCGTGGTGGTTCCTAAATTCGCCCATGGTTCTACACACACGTATACACACACACACACACACACACACACACATACACGCTCACACACATACACGCGCACACGCACAATTGAATGAATAAAAAAAAAAAGAGTCAGGACAGACCTGAGCTCCATCTGCAGACCCATGTCAGACAACTGTGGTGGC
Organism: Typhlomys cinereus; assembly: GCA_023101885.1. Lineage (NCBI taxonomy): Eukaryota > Metazoa > Chordata > Mammalia > Rodentia > Platacanthomyidae > Typhlomys > Typhlomys cinereus. The sequence goes on along the minus strand of JALPQD010001023.1, from coordinate 80,226 downwards.
GCGTGCTTGTGGTGCCACCTCTGGGGAGAGGGATGCAGAGGCACCCTGGAGGTTGCTGGGTGGAACTTCAGGCCAAGGAAATGTAGAGGATGCCTTAGGAGGAGCACCCCTGAGGTGCACTGGCCTCCACATACAGGTAGACATGCACGCATGTGAACACACACACACACACACACACACACACACACACACACACACAGTGTTCATGGGAAATGTCCTGAGTTCCTGGCATTCCTTGTTGCTTTAGATTCAGGGTCGTAGGTGTTAATCCAGTTGGCCTTGAACTCGAGGCCACACTGATCCTCCTGCCTCCACCTTCTAATGCTGCCACGCCCAGCTTCCTCATTAACATCCTCTAGGGTCTGGAGATATCACCTAGCTCTGAGGACTGTCTACACCTCACAAAATAATCACATTTGTTTCTTGCTTCCTGTTGGATAGTCACTCCCAGTTGTCTGAAAGTCTGTTTCTAAGCAGCCAAGAACTCTGAAGTTAGAGTGGTTTCTAAACCTAGAGCAAACAGGCTCCTGAGGTTTCTGTGCTTTGGGTAACGCGCCAGAGGGCAGGAGCTTTATCACTGGGCTTTGTGATGTGTTTTGGCTGCTCAGGGGCAGCTGAGTCTGTTTTCCTCCTTAGTTCTTTGTTCTGGAAAGTTGACCTTGCCAGACAAGTGGTTTGGTAGCTTTTGAAAGGATTTTCCTTTCTCTACGAAATGTGGAGAGGTCTCCAAGCTAACAAGGAACAGCAGTAGCCAAGGAGGAAGTTGGGAAGCCTGGGGCTGAGGGGACAAGGCTGCAGGCCCCCTGGGTCATGTTTCAGAGGGGGGACCCCAGGAACAGAAGCAGAGGCAGACTCACTGAGGAAGACCCTTCTAACAGCAAAGAGGATATAGCACGGGGCATCATGGGCTGCGGGCTGGTGTGGATGTGGCAGCTGATAGCTGGATCTCAGGTGGTCTCTGCTGGTGGTCTCTGTCAGTCTCCTGGCACTTCTAGGAGGAGAGGAGAGAGGGGGACGAGTAGGTCGGAGAGGCAAAGTGACAGAGGCTTCGGGGACGGGACTGGCCCTGCCCCCCCCCCCCCCCCCCCCCCGTCGCATCTGCCCCCACCATTGTCGCTGACTCTGAGGTGAGGGGTCCCCACTGCCTTCGTCTCAGGGGCTGTGCTTTTGGACCTGGACCAGCAGACCCTGCCTGGCGTCGCCCACCAGGTGGTGGAGCAGATGGTCATCTCTGACCAGATCAAGGCGGAGGACAGAGCCAATGTGCTGCGGGCGCTTCTGCTGAAGCACAGGTGAGGAGATCCCTGGGGCAGGGAGACCCCAGCAGCCCTGTCCACCTGGCCTGTCCCACTGCTGCTTCCTCTGTGACCTTCACCACCCTGTGCCCGCAGCCACCCGAGTGACGAGAAGGAGTTTTCCTTCCCTCGCAATATCTCAGCGGGCTCCCTGGGCTCCCTGCTCGGACATCACCACGTCCAGGGAGCCGAGAGTGACCCCCACGTCACCGAGCCGCTCATTGGTGGCGTTCCCGAGACCCGGCTGGAAATGGATAGAGAGGTGAGGGGCGTGGACTCTGGGTGGGGCCGGCTGCAGGATGGCAGGCAGGCCTGGATGCGGGCATGCGGCCTGCGCTCACGTGCTGGCTGGCCTGAGCGCTGCCCTTTGTCTCGCTGCCCTCCAGCGGGAGATGCCCCCCCCAGCTCCCCCGGCTGGCATCACCCGCTCCAAGTCCAAGCATGAGCTGAAGCTTCTGGAGAAGATCCCCGAGAACGCCGAGGCCACGGTGGTCCTCGTGGGTGCGTGGGGTAGGGGGGTCCACGGAGGTCCTCGTGGGTGCGTGGGGTAGGGGGGTCCACGGTGGTCCTTGTGGGTGCATGGGGTAGGGGGGTCCACGGTGGTCCTTGTGGGTGCGTGGGGCGGGGGTCCACGGTGGTCCTCGTGGGTGCGTGGGGTAGGGGGGTCCATGGTGGTCCTCGTGGGTGCATGGGGCGGGGGTCCACGATGGTCCTTGTGGTGCGTGGGGCAGGGGAGGGGGTCTTGGCGGCTGGGCCTCAGGGCCACTCCCGGCCGGGGAGGGGAAGGTCCTGCTACCTGCTCTTGCCTGCTGTGGCCCCACTACAGGCTGTGTGGAATTCCTCTCCCGTCCCACCATGGCCTTCGTGCGCCTGCGGGAGGCCGTGGAGCTGGACGCGGTGCTGGAGGTGCCCGTGCCCGTGCGGTTCCTCTTCCTGCTGCTGGGCCCCAGCAGTGCCAACATGGACTACCACGAGATCGGCCGCTCCATCTCCACCCTCATGTCTGATAAGGTCAGCTCCCCTCCAGCTCCTTCCCCTCCCCGGCCGCCGTGTGCAGCCCCTGCTCCAGGCCTCCGGCCCCTGTGCGCCCTGATCCCCATCTGCTTTGGCAGCAATTCCACGAGGCCGCCTACCTGGCGGACGAACGGGAAGACTTGCTGACGGCCATCAACGCCTTCCTGGACTGCAGCGTGGTGCTGCCGCCCTCAGAAGTGCAGGGCGAGGAGCTGCTGCGCTCTGTCGCCCACTTCCAGCGCCAGATGCTGAAGAAGCGGGAGGAGCAGGGTCGCCTGCAGCCGGCTGGGGCTGGGCTAGAGCCCAAGTGTGCCCAAGATAAGGGTACGCGCCCGCAGGCCTGGGCCAAACGGGTCTGCCTCCAGGAGGGGACTGTGGGCAGGAGAAGGTAGAGGAGGCCTGCGCTCCAGCCCAGCAGCGGCTGAGTTCAGCAAAGGGCCTGATGAGGTGAGTAGAGGGCCCACAGGCGCCCTGACTGAGGCCTGGCTTGCAGCGCTCCTGCAGATGGTAGAGGTGGTGGGTGTGGCTGAAGACGATCCCCTTCGGCGGACGGGCCGGCCCTTTGGGGGGCTGATCCGGGACGTGCGACGCCGCTACCCCCACTACCTGAGTGACTTCCGTGACGCGCTGGACCCCCAGTGCCTGGCTGCCGTCATCTTCATCTACTTCGCCGCCCTGTCTCCTGCCATCACCTTTGGGGGGCTGCTGGGTAAGGAGACTCTTTGGAGGGTGGCAAGACGCGCAGGACTTGACGCCGGGTGGCTGAGCCTGTCGCGTGTCCCCAGGAGAGAAGACGCAGGACCTGATCGGCGTGTCGGAGCTCATCATGTCCACAGCACTGCAGGGCGTGGTCTTCTGCCTGCTGGGCGCGCAGCCCCTGCTGGTGATCGGCTTCTCTGGGCCCCTGCTGGTCTTCGAGGAGGCGTTCTTCTCGGTGAGGGGCTTTTCCGTCCTGCTCCCCCGCCCTCAGTCACCCCCAGGGCTCCGGGCGTGACAGCTCGCTGCCTTCCCTCCCGCCCAGTTCTGCAGCAATAACGAGCTGGAATATCTGGTGGGCCGCGTGTGGATCGGGTTCTGGCTGGTGCTGCTGGCCCTGCTCATGGTGGCCCTCGAGGGGAGCTTCCTGGTCCGCTTCGTCTCCCGCTTCACCCAGGAGATCTTCGCCTTCCTCATCTCCCTCATCTTCATCTATGAGACCTTCTACAAGCTGATTAAGGTGGGTACAGGGAATAATGGGGGCCTTGGCTGGCCGTCCAGCCATGGGCACACAGCTTCAGGCGAGGGGGGGCTGGCGGGGCTGGCTGAAGCGGAGGCTGTGAGAGCGCCAGGGCTGTTGACCCCCTCGGCCTCCACCTCGCCTTCACCGCAGCACCAGGCCAGCTTTCTAATAACAAAGGTAACCGCCACATTTCCTAAAATCCAGGGATTTCAAAACAAAGTGCAGGAATGTCACAGTGAGGGCCCAGTGAAATATCAGATACATCCATCTACAGAAGGGTGGGTGTCCTTCAAGCCCCTGGAGCCAGTTTTGGGCCTGACTCTTGATCCCCCAGTGGTCACACTGCTTGGACCAGCTCTCCAGCCCCCTTGGTCAATCCCACACCGCCCTGTGCTCAGACTTAACTCTCTAGTCATGGCTGTTCCTTTTCTTTCTTGTCTTTTTTCTTTTCTGTTTTTCTGTTTCAAATTCTTCTTTTAATTTTTAGTAGTTTATTTAAGAGAAAGTACAGATGCATGTGTGAAGGTCAGGGAACCACCTTTCCAAGGTTGATTCTCACTTTCCACTGTGTGGATGGCTGGGATTAAACTCCAGGTCCACGCACAGATGCCTTTGTTTCCTTCCCACTGAGCCGTCCTCAAATTCTTTTTTTTTTTTTTAGAGAGTTAAGGTAGAATTTATTAGAAAAGAGAAAGGTTGGAACTCACAGACTCCAGACGTGGAGTGCCAAGAGGGGCTAGGGCGCCTCCATGAGAAGCAGAAATGAAACAGAGCTCATGAGAACTCACGGTGCCTAGGCATGGAATTCATAAGAAGCAAGGAACAAGAAACAGACTCATGGCACTGGAGTGCATGAGGGGCTAGATTGCCTCCAAGAGAAGTAGGCAGCTGGAAACGGACTCATAGCACTAGAGGGCCATGAGGGGCTAGATCACCCTCTTTTTTTTTTTTTTTAAAGATGAGAACTTTTTCAAAAATATTTATTTAGTGTGTGTGTATCTGTGTGCCCCTGTGGAGGACCAAGGGTGGCTTTGGGAATCATCCTGGATTGCTTCTATCTCCTTGCTTTGCTCCGGGATTTCCCAGGCTCCGCCACCAGGGTCAGAAGTGAAGGCTGCCACCATTTCTGCCCAGCATTTTTACATTGGACCTGGGATCCGAACTCAGGATTTTCTGCTTGGAGACAGAGTCTTAACCCCTGAGCCAACTCTCCAGTCCTTAAATTCTGTATTATACGTCACAGTTGCACAACTTGAAGCTGGTCAAATAACTGTCGTTCGAGATCTCTTTGAATATTTTTCTAGATTTCAACATACAAATGACCATGAAAATACCTAGCATGTTAAAAACTTTGAAATTCTGACAGGCACTTACATGAAGAAGAACATTGCCATTTCTTAACACCCATGTTTAAAATCCCTCTTCCAGTACATATTACATAGAACCTTTGACCAGCAAAGAAGTGGGCTGTTGACCGTTTCTCCAAAATATAATGCAGAGAAAAACTGGTTTAAAAGATTGTAGTTTGAATTATTTAGTTGACTGATAAGATCAACTGACCAAACATGCACCAAAGTATATTAAGAAATTTTGTGTGAAAATGAAAGTGGTTTTCCCACAACAGGCTTCCTGACCATCCAGTCCAGGGCCGTCATGTGTCCTCAGAACCCATGCATGTGAATAGCTGGCCGCAACCTGCTTTTTTAAAGATGGTCAACAAATGACTCGAATGTAGTGTTTTAAAAAATGTAAGCCAGTCGAGTGAAGCTTTAAAAACGTGGATCACTTTGTGAATCTGCATGACGTTCTTACACGGGGCCACGCTAATCTCTATCCAGGTTTAGTTCCAGTGCTGCCAGAGTGAGGCCCAGATTATCTCCTAACTCAGTAACACAAGCTTCTGCTCTTCCTTTTGTAATTTCATATTTATTTGAGAGATAGAGAAGGTGCAGACGTGCATGCCATTTCACAAGGGTGGATGGAGGTCAGAGGACAGCGGTCAGCAGGGAGGGGGTCCTACAGGGGTGCCAGCCTGAAGGTCTTCCCTGCTGAGCTATCTCACTGGCCCCAAGACAAGCTTCCTGAAGGCAGGCTGCTCTGCCAAATTCCCACCCCAGCCTTTGGCATATAGTTCTATTTCCAGATCGGCCATGGTCCTTTGTGTCCCCTCTAGATCTTCCAGGAGCACCCCCTCCACGGCTGCTCAGTCTCCAACAGCTCAGAGGCAGTCAGAAGCAGTGACAATGTAACCTGGGCAGCAACCACGCTGGTGCCGGGCAACGGGAGCTCGACCCGGCAGTCTGCGCAGGAAAGGCCCCGGGGTCAGCCCAACACCGCCCTGCTGTCCTTGGTGCTCATGGCTGGCACCTTCTTCATTGCCTTCTTCCTGCGCAAGTTCAAGAACAGCCGGTTCTTCCCTGGCCGGGTAGGTGGACTTGCAGGTCAGAAGAGCTGAGCTCAGAAGTACAGGGGGCTGCGCGGGAGGAGGCCTTTGAACATGGCGCTTTCCCTCAGATCCGGCGGGTGATTGGGGACTTTGGCGTGCCCATCGCGATCCTTATCATGGTGCTGGTGGATTACAGTATTGAGGACACTTACACCCAGGTAAGGCGGCGCACAGCGGCCGAGAAGGGTCCTTCTACCTCCTGGCTCCACTCCAGTGTCCCCAGGCACACTGTGCTTTGATTCATTTTATTTTTGCGGGTGTGGGTGTGTGTAAAAGAGGACATTTGAGTGTGTGTGCCTGTGAAGGCCCGAGTGTGACTTTGGGAATCATCCTGGGCTGCTCTACCTCCACGTTACTTTGCTCTGGGGTTTCCCAGGCTGCACCTTCCAGAGTCAGAAGTACAGGCTGCCACCGTATCTACCTGGCGTTTTCAACTGCCACCATATCTACCTGGCATTTTCACACGGGCTCTGGGGGATCTGAACTCAGGTCCTTTTGCTTGTGAGGCTTTAACCCCTGAGCTCTCCCCCCAGCCACAGCGTCTGACCTTTTAAAGCTGGGCAGACATTAAGCCATCAGGCGCCCTCTCCTGATTCCACACTGTCTTTGCTTTGCAGAAGCTGAGTGTGCCCAGTGGGTTCTCGGTGACAGCCCCAGATAAGCGGGGCTGGGTCATCAACCCCCTGGGAGAGAAGAGCCCCTTCCCCGTGTGGATGATGGTGGCCAGCCTCCTGCCTGCTATCTTGGTCTTCATCCTCATCTTCATGGAGACGCAGATCACCACGTGAGGCAACGTAGCTGAGGACCCGGGGACCCTGTGTGGCATCTGTCACTGCTGGGCCTCGAGCCCAAGCACTTTGGAGAGCTTGAGTGCCAGGCTGACTGGAGTTACTATAGTGCTGGCCTGGGTGGGCACAGACAGTGCCAGCCAGCCTTGCAGGGTAGGGAGGGGGTCCTACAGGATAAGGGCTACTTAACTCCATGCTGGAAGTCTAGTCCTTTCTAGTCTCTGAGGACTAGACGAGGACCAGGACGGGGTGGGGGCTCTGGAAAGACGATCTCCTGTGCCGCGCGTGGGAGGCCCAGACTTCGCGGTGTCTCCCTCCCAGGCTGATCATCTCCAAGAAGGAGCGCATGCTGCAGAAGGGCTCTGGCTTCCACCTGGACCTGCTGCTCATCGTGGCCATGGGTGGCATCTGCGCCCTCTTTGGCCTGCCCTGGTTGGCCGCTGCCACCGTCCGTTCAGTCACTCATGCCAACGCTCTCACCGTCATGAGCAAGGCTGTAGCCCCTGGGGACAAGCCCAAGATTCAGGAGGTCAAGGAGCAGCGGGTGACGGGGCTGCTGGTGGCCCTGCTCGTGGGTACGAGCAGCCCTTTGCCCACTCCTCACCCTTCCTGTGGGTCCCTGGAGGAAGGAACCAACCGTTCTCTTCCTCCCCAGGTCTCTCCATCGTCATAGGGGACCTGCTCCGGCAGATCCCCTTGGCCGTGCTGTTTGGAATTTTCCTGTACATGGGAGTCACTTCGCTTAATGGGATCCAGTTCTATGAGCGGCTGCACCTGTTGCTCATGCCGCCCAAACACCACCCAGACGTCACCTATGTCAAGAAAGTAAGTCTTGGGGGCTGGAGAGGTGGCTCACGGGTTAAGCCTCTGCCTCGCAGGCGGAAGGTCCTGAGTTTGGATCCTAGACCCCAAGTATAGACGGTTCTGGTCCTGGTAGGGCGGAGCCTGTGAATCCCGAGGCAGAGTAAACAAGGAGGCGGTCCGTGGTGATTCCTGATTTCGCCCGTGGTTCTACACACACACACACATACACACACACACACACACACTCTCACACGTGCGCACACGCACAATTGAATAAATAATAACAACAAAGTAAGTCTTGGTCCGGAAGGAGCCCCAGGCCCCACCTTGGCCACCCTCCATTGTGCCTCTGCGTACGTCCCCACGAGGACCTGCGGTACTTCCGCTCGCTCTCCCGTGCGGCAGCTGGCGTCGAAGCCTGGGCCCCTCTTCTCCGTCCCCAGGTTCGGACCATGCGGATGCACCTGTTCACGGCCCTGCAGCTGCTCTGCCTGGCCCTGCTCTGGGCCGTCATGTCCACAGCCGCCTCCCTGGCCTTCCCCTTCATCCTCATCCTCACAGTGCCGCTGCGCATGGTGGTGCTCACCCGCCTCTTCACGGAGCGAGAAATGAAATGTGTAAGGCCCCCACCCTCGTGCCCGCTGCCTGCCAACGCTGTCCCGCGTGGCTCTGAAAAGGCCCACCTTGCCCTTTCTCCACAGCTGGATGCGAACGAGGCGGAGCCGGTGTTTGACGAGCGCGAGGGCGTGGATGAGTACAACGAGATGCCCATGCCCGTGTAGCTGCTGCCTGGGGCACAGCAGGGACTGACAGACAGGGACAGGGGTCCGGGGAAGGGTCCCCTCCTCGTTTTTATTTAAGTGAATAATTTAAAAGTCCCCTTTTCCCTACCCTGCAGTAAAGTGCTTCAGCCCTCACCTTCTCCAGCCCTGCTTCTGTTCCAGAAACAAAACTCACCATGGGGGGAAGGAAAGGGACTTTAATGAAAAACCAAAAATACAGGGAGCCAAAGTGCAAACTGCGCATCCCCACAGGGGAGCCTTCCTGAGCCCCTTGTGGTCCCCTCACCCCCCCTCAGGCCCCCACTGGAGGCCCAAGGCCTGCAGCTTCTGCCTCAGGTAGCTCTTGAGCTGGGGCAGGCCTCTCTGTGACTCCAGTTCTTGGAAAGGCAGCTGTGGGGAGAGGGCAGAAGGTTAGGGAGGATGGCCGTGGGGGCGGGGGGGATGGTCTTCTTGGGGGCAGGGGATGGCCTTGGGGGCGGGGGGATGGCCTTCTTGGGGGGGGTGGCCTTCTCGGGGCGGGGGAGGGAGGATGGCCTTGGGGGCCGGGGGGGGGGGATGGCCTTCTTGGGGGCGGGGGGGGGATGGCCTTCTTGGGGGCGGGGAGGGGGGATGGCCTTCTTGGGGGCAGGGGGGATGGCCTTGGGGCGGGGGGGGGATGACTGTGGGGGCAGGGGGATGGCCTTGGGGGCGGGGGGGGGGATGACTGTGGGGGCAGGGGATGGCCTTGGGGCGGGGGGGGGATGACTGTGGGGGCAGGGGGATGGCCTTGGGGGCGGGGGGGGTGACTGTGGGGGCAGGGGGGATGGCGGGGCGGGGCCTCTCACCGGTAGGAGCTGGTACCCCATCAGGCCCAGGTGCCGCTCCCTCAAGGCCCGGGAGCCCAGCAGCACTCTGCCGTCGCGGCAGAAGTGCCAGCGCTCCCGCAGCGTCACCACCACCCTGGAGGGCAGGAGACGGGGCTCAGCGTGCTGTGCTCGGAGCACCAGCGGCCCCCATCCTGCTGCTGCTTCCTTACCTTTGGGCAGGGTCTTGGGTGGTTGGGTGCTTGGCAGCTTGGTGCTGCGTGCAGGACCGCGGTGGGTAAGGAAGGAAAGGGTCCTGCGTCCTCACGGGAAGCACCGCACCAGAGCTACTGACGCACAGCAGGAAGTCTGCAGGGCAGAGGCAGGAAGGGCCTTCAGCCTCCCGGCTGTGGGGCTGTGGCCCAGGTGGGGCTGTGGCCGAGGCCCGCTGTGCCCGCGTCTCACCCGTGCAGTAACCTGGAGGCACAGTGAGGTCCTGCCGGTACTTCTCTGCCCCTAGCAGCTGGCGCAGTCCCTCGGCTACTATGTCCTTGTGGCTTGAGGAGAAAGGACGGCAGTAAGGGAGAGCCTGCGGTCCCCAATGTGTGGTCCCCACCACAGTGCCACCCTAGACAAACCCCTTGCTTTTCTCGGTGGCTGCTCTTCCCTGGCCCACCTGTACTTGCAGCGGGCTTGGTCAGTGATGAGGGGCTGCGGGAAGATGGCTACTTTCTGCCTTCGGGAAAGACGGGGGCCTTGGTACCCCGGGAGTTCAAGCTCCACGGCCGTGTCCAGGAGAGAGAGGTAGCGTCGCGCAATCAGAGCATGAGGGGTGCCTGTGGGGAAGCAGGGACTGGGGGACACTGGGCCGCTGACCCCTGGGTACGGCCCTGTCCTCGCACCCCCCGGCCCCGCCAGCCGTCCGTCTACATACCACTGATGTGGTTGAGGAAACCCTGAGAGAAGACCAGGTGCAGGGCTTGGAAGGGCAAGCACTGCAGCTGGCACAGGGACATCAAAATGTTGACTGTGGCCAAGGGTGCCACCCCCGCCTCCCGAGCCAGGATCCGCTCGAGGCAGGGCACAAACTGCTGCTCCAGGGGCCGGTAGTTCAGCCTCCCAAAAGGCAGAACCAACTTCTGTACCACCTGTAGGGAAGAGCAGCGTCACCGCCCAGGACACTCTGGGTGGCTTGGCCCAGCCAGTCACCACCACGGGACAGACAGGTCCCCAGACCCCAGCACACACGCCCTGTGCTACGTGTGGCTCATCACAGCAGGGATGTGGCTGTGGGGTCTGGAGTGCAGACTCGTAAGCACAGAAGGGCCCGTTAAGCCAGAGCAGAGCTCTAAGCGTACACTGGTTATGGGGATTAGACAGCAGACATGGCGTCCAGCAGAGATGGGTGGCCCGGGGCACAGAGCAGTCCAGCAGGCGCTTGCAACGGTCAGGGACAGCACGACCACGTCCCTGAGGATGGCTGACGAGAGCAGCCAAGGGCGGGAGGCAAGCCCACCTTGCTACTGAGCTGGGCTTCCTGGACCACCAGGAAGTGAGCAATGGCTTCCAGAAGCTGGGGCTCCCGCAACCGGTGCCGGGCCAGGTGCTGGGCCAGGAGCACCATCACATGGGGACTCAGCTCCTCCGGCCGGGCCTCTGCGAACGACAGTGTGTCACGGGGCCTTCGGGCCAGACCTTCAGTGGCTCCTCAGCACCTGGGCTCGGGCAGCCCCCCGCCTCCCGGGTGATTTTTAACCCTCAGCACCTGCCAGGCTACTGATCAGATTCTGCCGTGGGTATCGCAGGAAACGGGGGCAGCTCAGGGCTGCTTCCAACCGTTGCCCACCTTGGAGGGCAGGCTGTTTGGGGGGTGGTGGCTTTGGAGGGAGGCGGGACCTTCGCTCCTGCTCCAGGGCGCACAGGAGGGGCCCATCTGATGGAAAGCCTGAGGGACAAAAGACCTTGTTGATAAGAGCCTGGCTGGGGAGGGGCTGGAGAGATGGCTCAGGGGTTGTGACTCTGTCTCACAAGCAGAAGGTTCTGAGTTCGGATCCCAGGTCCCACGTTAAAAAAAAAAAAAAAAAAAAGAGCCTGGCTGGGGTCCTGTGGCACATGAATGAATCCGGCTCCTGTTTCTTGAGTGGGAAGATGTACTGACTTAAGTGCAAATACTAGAGAGAGATCACGGGTCAACAGCCTGTGCAGAAAATGGCCAACGGGCTCTCTCCTGTGCCAGGTGTGATGAGCTGCATGGGCTTCCTAGAAAACCGCGTCACAAGGAAGCTGGGGGTGGCGCCTCAGAGCTGGAAGACACTGATGTGACACAGACATCAGCCGTGGTTACAGTGGAGGCAGCCCGTGTCCCCGGGAAGGTGTATTTATTTGTGTGGATTCCTGAGAGTTGACGTTCTTCCCTAAACACCCAGCCCGACACCTTCCTCACCAAGTAGGACCGCAAGGTGCAGACACACATGGATGGTGTGAACGTCAAAGGAAGCGCAGTTTCGGATGATGAGCTGACTCAAGTCCCGCAGCGCGGCCTGCTCCACAGGAGGGGGCCGAGGCTGCGACTCCAACAGCTGTCCCAGTCGCCGAAGTGCCACGGGGTAGTGGTGGGCGCGCACCTTGGTGGGGTTCTGGCCTAGCCAGCGCAGCAGCTCCCCAGGACTCCGTGCCTGTTCCAGAAGCCGCTGCAGGCCTCGCACTGGGCCTGCGTGGGGGCCTCCTCCGAGAGGCCGGTCCCCCCACTTGCTGAGCCCCAAACAACAGGGCTGTACTGGCGGGAGGAGCAGCAGGCCAGATAGGCGGGCCGGGGAGGCCTGGGCAGAGAGCAGGACTCGAAGCATGGAGTTGGGTGACGCAGACCCTGAGGGGTGGCCCAGAAAATCCAGTAAGGTTTCCTCCACGGGAGAGAAAGCTCTAGCTACTCCTTACCTCGCTCCCCATTCGGAAGGACCCACCTCCCCACCCTGACTCTCTGCCCACTTGCACTCCTGCAGCGGCTGCTCGTCGGTGAACTCAGCGCAGCGCCATCCACAAAGCAATTCCACATGCATTTATCTCCTGCGAAGCTCTGTGCACGCCGTGGGGAGGTGCGGGCTGGCGTGACCTCATTTCACGGGTGGAGAAACGGAGCGCAGAGCGGCGAAGAGGTTAAGCTCCAGGTCATCTCGCAGGGTTAGTGGGCGCACCCAGCCGGATCCCCGGTGATCCTGGGCAGGTGCCCTCCGGACCACCTCTCCCTCCCGCAGGAGGCGGCGGCACGGAGGACGGGGCGCGGGCCCCGCAGCCAGGCGAGCTGGGTCCCATGCTGGGCGCTCCCACTTACCAGCTGCGTGACCTTGGACAGGGGCTTCGCCTCTCTGTCTAAGTCTCCTCACCAGTGAAATGAGAACCCAGCGCCAAGCCTGCGGGGCGCGCGGGGCCCGAGGGCGCAGCTCTGCCGAGGCGCGCGGCCGGTGCCCGCTGGGGCTCCCACCCCGTCCCGGGGAGGCCGGGAGCCCGCGATCGCTGCTGCTAACACCAGCTCCCGCCGCCCTCCCGCGGCCCGCCCCGCAGGCGCCACCCTACATGACTCCCCGGGCCCCGCGCAGGTCGCTCCCTCGGCCGGTCTCGGGGCCCGGGAGCCGGGCTCCCCCCCAGGCCTCCTCATCGGCGGCCCACCGAGTCCGCCATCTTCCCAGCAACCCCGTGACCGTCGCCGGACGCCAATCCCGGGGCGGCGCTGGCCGGCGGAGACGTGGCTCCCGGCAGGCGCTGCGAGTCCCCGGGCCCCGCCCCCCGCTTCCGGGAAGTGCGCGTGTGCTGCGGAGGCGGGGCCGGGGGCGGGGCGGGGGGCGGGGCGCGGCTCCAGGGCAGCTGGCGCCAGTGAACCCTGGAGGGAGGTCCGCACCGCAGCTGGGGAACCGGCCCGTGGCAGTCCCGGCCCCCCAAACCTTTTCTTCCACGGCCACGCGCTTCCCACTTCCGAGCCCCACAGACACACGTGGAGAGTGAAAACTTCACAGTTATTTTAATCTGCACATGTTCCGGAGAACAGTTCTGTCCCAGCTCCCCTTCGCCGATCTCCCAGTCCGTGGGTCCCTAAGTCAGCCCACGCAGCACTTCGGAAACACAAGTGGCCGGATCCCTGTTGCAGCGCGCTAAGAGGGGCCCAGAGGGGTGGCCCGGCTCTGCCCGGGACCAAGGCAACGACAGCAGGTGCCCGATCCAGAGGCGCCCACCGTCACTGAGGCGGGACCCGCAGCAGGTGGCCCAGACCCGTGACGATCACAAGGCGGGGCTTCCGCCAGCCCCTGGAGTCCTCTGCGACTCGGCCCCGGGGTCCAGGGTAGTGGGAAGAAGCGGGCTGGCGAGGTGGGCCTGGGCAGACAGCAGCCCCCGCGGCGCCTTGCGGGGTGAGGTCCAGCGCGGCCGGCCACACTGCCGAGAGCCCGCGGAGGCACTACGGGCGGTACATGGCAAACGCCAGGAGGCTGAGGAGCAGCGTGAAGCCGGCCAGACCCAGGGTGGCGGTCAGGGGGAAGAAGGGCCGGTACTGGATCTGGCAGTACCAGAGCAGCAGCAGCAGCAGCAGCAGCAGGGGCAGCAGCAGGCTGCCTATTTCCAGCCCGGAGGGGCCTGGCTCGGACCCCGGTGGGCAGGGGGGATGGGGGGGACCGACCCTCGTGGACACGTGGCAGTGGAGAACGCAGTTGGGGGGTAGGTGAAGGCTGCCCAGGGTCTGGGTGTCGTCTCCTAGCAGCTGGCCTTGGTAGATGAGTCGAACCTGCTGTTCCCGGCCGGGAAACTGGGTCCTGAGGAGAGAGGGACCTGGGTAAGAGAGCAGGCCTCAGGCAGTCCTCGTCCCTTGAGCAGGGCAGAAGGGCTCTCCCCTCACCCCTGCCCTCCAGGGACCATCCAGGCCCTGGCCTGGGGGGGGCTGCCACAGGGGAGCAGGCGGCGGGCTCTGCGGGCAGTTCAGTTAGTGGAATCACTTCCGCCCCGCCTTTTAGCATTCCGTCCAAAGCTCTGCCCAGCTTACCTCTTCAAGGAGCCAATGGTGTCGTGAGGCCAGGCCCTGGCCACCTGCTCTGAGTCATTGAGAAACTTAAGTCGTAGCACCAGGGGTTCCTCCGGAGGTGGCGCTGTGGCCGTGACCCCTGTGCCCAGCTCTGACTGTGTGGCGGGACTTCTGTGTCTCAGGAGGGGGGGCTCAGCCCCTGGAGATTCTGCTGGGATGCTGTCAGCGGTTGCCATGGCTTCAGTGGGCCGGGCTGGTGTTGGGGTCCCTGATGGCTGGGACGGCTGGGGCTGGGAGCCCGTGCCCTCCGAAGTGTGTGTTGAGACCCAGGCGAGGGCCAGCACCAGAAGGCAGGCAAGTACGGCAAAAAGGACAGTCACTTCATCGCCCACCCCTTCGATCAAGGCCATGGCACCTCCCGATGTGCTACCGAGCTGGAGAGACACAAAGAACTGTGAGGGGCTGTTTCCTCTCAACTTCAACAGGCTCTGGCCCCATACAGCTCCCCAGGGCCCTATCTCCTGCCCTCTCCAGAACACAGACTGGTCTGGCTACCATCGTCCCAAACTTGCCTCCGGAGATGCCCTTTCCACAAGCATCAGTTAACAGGTCTTTGGCCAACTCCCCAATGCACCCAAATCTCACATATATATATATATATATATATATATATATATATATGTGTGTGTGTGTGTGTATGCATATGTGTGTATGTATATATGTATATGTATGTGTGTATGCATGTGTGTATATATGTATATACGTGTATATGTGTATGTGTGTGTATATACGTGTATATATGTATATACACATATATATATGCAGGCTTTGGTTTTCTAAGCAACCCTCCCTCTAAATTTAACTTTCACCAAACTTCATCCCAAAGCTTACCGATTTTGTCCACTTTGTCCCAAACTTTACTACTTCATCTGTTCACCCCATTTAATATCGTCTTTGAAATCTCTCTAAGGGGCAGGAGAAGGGTATTATACAGCCCTTTGGTCTCCCCTTCACCGTTTACCCAAATCCCACCCAGCAGCAGGAACCGCTTCCCAAAGCTTCCCCCACGTCAAGCGTCAAGCGTCAAACTCCGCCCTTGGGCAATCTGGAGCTTCGGAGCTGCCGCCTCCCCAGCCGGGGTCCACGCGAGTCCCACCCGCAACAGTCCGCCTCTGCGCCTCCTTCCCGCGGCCTCCCCCGACCCAGGGGGCTGCCAGAGCCAGGACCCAGTCCGAGAACCTGGCCTTGCCCTCCCCGCCCCCGCTGGCCCATCACTCCTCCTATCTTCCCGCCCCCCAAGCCTCCCGAGGGCACGGGCGATCCCGGGGCGGGGCGAGCCGGGCCCAGCTGGGGCCAGGGGCTCCGGGGTGGGCGCGGCCACGCGCGGGGACTCACCGCCCAGCTCCGCCAGCTCCATCGCGGCCCCTCGGGCACTTCCGGGCGGGAGGCGCCGAGGTCGCAGACACCTGAGGCCCCCTCCTTCCTCGCCGCCGTGGCCCGGAGCATTGTGGGACTTGTAGTCCGCGCTGTTCGGTCCCGGCCCGCGGGGCTCGTGCGGGGCTCGACAAACTGCTGTTACCCACGCCAGGGGATCGCTGAGGGTCTGACGGGGGCGGCTCCGGGGGTTGTGCGTGTCTAGAGGTTTGGTCGGCAGCAAGATCCGCCCCCTCGGCCGCCAGCAGCCGGGGCATCTGTCACTCCAGACACTAACGTCAGCCCGGAGCACGTCAGAGCATCCGTTGGTGATGCTGTGGGTGAAGGCGCTGGGAGCTCAGATGGCCACTACCCCGTCCTCGCCTGATGTCAGAGAGGACGACGTAAGGCAACTTGGTTCCTAAATGGACCCTGCAGCGCCGAATGAGTGGGCTGCCGCATCTGCTGGTGAAGATGCCTGACCACGGGCGGCACCTTTCTGAGCTTCCACACTGAAGCCACAGGACTGAAAAGGCAGAGTGAACTCTGGAGCACGGCACGCATTCCATGTCTCAAATATGCTCATCGGTTATTTCTCCGCTGGACTTTCAAATCTCTGAACAAATTCAGTATTCCTAGGCCAATCGTAAAAAAGAAATTTTGTATTTTATTAAGCAAGTACAAAAACCATTTTAAAATTTGTGTTACACAGTGCATTTGGCTCACCTAGTATTAGTGCATTTCCTTCATCCAGATCTAGACTGTGAAACCGAGTCCTGCAGGTGGCTGTAGTGACATAACCCTGTAAATCCCAGCACTGGGAGACTGAAGCAGGAGGACTCAAGACTCAGTTTGTGCTACTTAGTAAGACTCTGTCTCAACTCTCATCTCCCCCATCCACAAAAAAAAAAAGTGTTCATGTGTAGAAGATGCTGAGTCTGACTTGTGATCTCTAATGTCTGTGCATTTCCCCTTATTCTTCAGGGGTTCAGTAAGAAGAATCCTGAATCCTGTATTTTACAGGCCAGTCTTGATTCAGAAGAGTCTATCTGAGTCTTCCCATAGCTCATGATTACTTGTTGGAGCAAGTGCCCTAAACGGTTTATAATGTACCTGAATAACTGGTCTCTAGTTCTCTACTATTTTTTCATTTAGGCTACATTTGTTAAGCATATATGGACTACATGTCAGACTGTGTGCAAGATGATAAGTATGCAGCACTTTATCAGACCCTCTCCTGCCCTCCTTTACCAACTTAGAGGAGACATGTAGAGAGTCTGCCACTGTTAAGGCAGGCATGTACCAGTGGGGCAATTCGCTATCGGAGCTCCTCTTCCTCAACATTTCACTGTGGGAAGTATACCTAACACAGCATCTTGCTGTCAATTTTAAGCATCTACACAAGATGCTAGTATTACTTTTAGGATCACAAAGCAGAAGAGTTAGATTTTCTGTTTTACCCAAATATTTTACAGATAAAGCCCAGAAATTTTATAAGACAACCCCAAAGTTAGACAGAAACTCACGTCCTTCAGGGGTTTGGGTGGTCCTAACGTTGAACTTGCTCCTTTGGCAAAAAACAAGAATAGGCAGAACTATGTAAGGAGTCGAACGATAATTTGTATCCTTACTTATGGAAACGTTAAGGAAAAAGTCCAGCTTGGCCTGAGGCATATAAGTATATATGAAAAAGATTATATGTGAGGCTAGTTTCAATCCTAGGACATTAGAGGACATTAAAAAATAACACCGCCAAGGCTGGAGAGGTGGCTCAGGGGTTAAGCCTCTGCCTGGCGGGCGGAAGGTCCTGAGTTCGGATCCTAGACCCCACGTATAGACCCCACGTATAGACGCCGGGTGGAAGCGGGGGTGGCCTGCGTTTCTGATCCCTGTAGGGTGGAGCCTATGAATCCCGGGGCAGAGTAAACAAGGAGGAGGTGGAGGCGTCCATGGTGATTCCCAAATTCACTCGTGGTTCTACACACACACACACACACACACACACACACACGCATAATTGAATAATTAAATAAAAAAATTTAAAATAAAACTATAAAAAAATACTGCCATGCCAAGGATTTTCAGAAGACATGAAGGTGTGCTGCCAGGAGATATTTGTTGTTTGGTTTATTTTGGAGAGCTGTTTGCTTGGGACAGTGTCTCACTCCACGGTCCAGGCTTCCTGCAATTGGCAAAGGTGACCAGGCTTGTCTGAACTTGTCCTGACCTTCAGGTTCTGTCTCTCTAGTGCTGGGATTGCAGGTGAGTGCTCTCACACCAGAATGACTTTTAAAAATATATATTATTATTATTATTTTAAGATAGGGTCTCATATAGTTTAAGGTGACCTCAAACTCCCTATGTAGCCAAAGTGGTCCTTGAACTCTTTTTTTTTTTAAGTGGGACCTGGGATCTGAACTCGGTACCTTATGCTTGAGAAGCAGAGTCTTAACCGCTGAGCCATCTCTCCAGCCCCTGGTCCTTGAACTCTTGATTCTCCTGTCTCAGCTTCGAAAGTGCTGAGGTTACAGGTCTGCACCACCAAACTGGCATCTTCGGGCATCTTCGGGCAGATTTCTTGCCGGCATCTCTGCCTTGCCCATGCCACTTCTTAGGGCTTTTAGGAAATGTGTGTTGGAAGTGTGGGCAAGCAAAACTGCAGATAGATAGTTTTGGTAATGTGAATGTAAGAAGCAGGGGAACCTTGACGGGAGATCTCTAGGAGAAGAAAGACAAGATGGACAAGGGGGTAGAACACGGAAAATGAGATCCATGGGGGTTCTGGTGAGTTTCTTGAGTGGGAGAGAGGGAGAAGGAGGCACGTTCGATTCCTGTCTCTTCTTCCATGTAAATATCCACAGGGTTGGGAAGCATTCGGTCAGCAGCAGCTATTCCCAGGTCAGGGAGGGTCTTTCAGGAGAAGGAAGGAACTCACTGAAGAGAATTGGGACACTGTTGTACTAAGAGTTATTTGCGGGGGTCCTCAGAGGACATTTTCAGGGAGGACTGGAAATAGCTGCGGGGAATCCGCCCTAGTGTCTCAGCTGTCGCCAGCAGTGGAGACCCGGGCAGAGAGCCAGGAAGAGAACCCCGGCGTGATCCCTAGGGCTGACCTCAAGGCCTGGGACAGAGAGCCGCCGCGTCGCCAGGAAAGGTAGGACGCGGGGAGGGGAGGCGCAGTTGGATCTGGGCGGGCTTCTCGGCCAATCAGCCTCGTTTATCAGCACCTGCGGGCTCAGGGCACGGCTGGGGCATTGCCCAGAGATTCGGCACCCGCCCAGACGAGCGCAGGGAGGTGAAAACGACAGCTGTCCGGGGATGGGGACGGTGCAGCTGTGCCCCCAGACGACAGGCCTCGCCGGCGGTGTGGGTGGGGGCTGGTGAGCGGGCGGAAGGGCCAGGCCGGTGGGTGGGGCCGGGAGCCAGCCTGGCCGGAGCGCGCCGCTGGATCGGGGGGCGGAGGCTGCGGCGCCTGCGAGCGGCGACGAGGGGCGGGGGCGCGGGGCGACGCGCAGGAGGGGCGGGGGCGGCGGGGAGGGGGGCTCGGGCTGCGTGTGCCGGAGCCGGCGGGGGCGGCGGTGCGTGCGCATGACGCGGGGGGGAGGGCCTGGGCCGCGCGCTCCCGGTCCCGTTGTTGTTGCCGCTGGAGGCAGCTCGGAGGCAGCGGGATCTGGGCGCCGGGAAGCGCCGGGCGGCGGCCACACCGTGCGCGGCGGCGCCTTCTGGCCTCGGCTCCGGGCCCCATGCACTAGCCCCGCGCCGCCCGCTCGCTAGTCCGGGTCCCGCCTGCCCCGCGCGCCCGCTCGCCGCCGCCGCCGCGCCGCCCCGGGCCCGGGCTGGGCCCGCCTCGGGCCCCGCGGCTCCGGAGCCATGAACTTCCAGGCGGGCGGGGGACAGAGCCCGCAGCAGCAGCAGAGCCTGGCGGCTCCGGGGGGCGGCGGCGGCGGCGGCGGCGGCGCGGGGGGCGGCGGGCAGTTCGGCGGCGCAGGGCCGGGGCCCGGGGGCGGCGGCCCCTCGCAGCAGCTGGCCGGCGGGCCTCCCCAGCAGTTCGCGCTCTCCAACTCGGCGGCCATCCGGGCGGAGATCCAGCGCTTCGAGTCGGTGCATCCCAACATCTACGCCATCTACGACCTGATCGAGCGCATCGAGGATTTGGCGCTGCAGAACCAGATCCGGGAGCACGTCATCTCCATCGAGGGTGAGCGGCGCTGGGGGCTGCGGGGCTGGGGTTCGGGGGCCGTTCCGGCGCCGGCCGTGTGGGGGGGTCCACTAGCCCAGGGTGGCCGGGCCGGGCCTCGCCCTCTCTTTCGGTCAGGGGGTCTTCTCGAGGCTTGGGGTCCGCGGGTTATTGAGCCTCGTGCAGAGCCCCGTTCCAGGCTGGTGTAGGAACACTTTAGGGTTGGGGGTCGGACCTGTGTTAGGCGATGTTTTGTGCCCGTCGAGTTCCAGGATGTGAAGGTGGGGTCCTCCGAGGACTGATGTACCTAGAGTTTAGGAAGGCCCGGGGGTCTGGGGCCAGATCTGCTCAGGCATGGCCGGCAGGGGGGGCGCGACAGAAGGCCTTGGTGGGTCTGGAGGTGGGGCCCTACCCCTCCGTGGGGCGAAGCATCGGAGCCTCCGTTGTTGGAAGGCCGCCTCCGGGGCCCGCGCCCGCAGGCTTCGCAGAGTGGCACTCGCCGCGGCGCCCTCTTTCGACGCACACCCCCAGGCCTGGCCTAGGACTGAGGCTCTGCGACCGCGTGGGAGGTGCTGGATGGCCCCTTTGCTCCTTGGCAAGGTTCTGGGTCCTCTAAGGCATTTGTACCTACTCACTGAAGAGGTTAATAATGCCCGGGGCTTCTGGGGGCGACTGACCTCGAGGGATGTGGGCTTGGCTTTAAGGACCACAAACCCCAGACTCTGTGCCGCCCGATGCTTTTTCCTGTGAGCTTTTGGACCCTGGACTGTGACCGCTGAAGGGCATAGGAATTGGGGGCACACTGCTGGCACATGACCCACGACTTCTGCCGTGTTGGAGGCTGGCTGTACCAACAGGCAACCAAGTGGTCTTGTGACCTTCCAGCCAGCTTGGGCAGATGGGCCTCGCCCAGGGCCATCTGCTTCCCTCTCATCCTCTGTTTGAAAGCGGGGACGCCTACCAGGAGGTGCTGGGTTTGGCCAGAGTGACCATGCAGTGACCCCCAAGACCAGCTGCTGAGAGGGGGAGTTGTGGGCAGTCCCATACCTGCTTCTTGGCCTTATGGTTAGGTGCCTGTTCCCAACTTCGTATCAGGTGGGAATAGACGCCTTGTGCTTTAGAGGGCCCCATAACCAGGGAAGGAGTCTTGGATCTTTTGTGAGTGTAGAGGGCCCCTTGTAGACTGGGGCTCTTTTGATACCCCATTCCAGTCCGACTTCCCTGTTCTTTTCCAGCCTGCTCTCTTCCCTTCCCTCTCAAGGCTGAGTTCACTGTGAACTAATTAGGTGACAGAGAAAAAAAAAAAAAAAAAAACTCATTAACATGGATCTGAGTAAATGGCCTGAATCTCAAATGTGCCTGGGGACTGAGAAGTGGCACTTCGTGAGCCCAGAGCTCCTAAAAGAGATGACCAATTTACCTGAGGGCGGGGCCAGCAGACACAAGCTCCTAGAACTCTCCTGTCCCTGAAGGAAGTACGAAGTTGAAGTTCTTTATCAAGTCCAAGATGAATTCCCCTTTGGGAGAGTGAAGAGATTTGCTGCGTAGTCACCAGTGTGTGCCTTGGGGTGTGTGGGGGGTCTGCCCCAGAGCCTTCTGAGGGCAGGAAAAGGGCAGACTCGGTGGACTGCTCATTCAACTCTTTATTATTGGCAGTGGCCTGCGGTGCCTTGGGACAGGTCAGATTGGTTATTTCCTTGTGCTGTTCAGGCCCTGGTCCTGAGATGTAGTTGGGTTCATTTTTATCACTCTTCTATCTTAAATTCGACATGATAGGCAGAATTTCCCTTCTAGAATCTTCCCCACACCAACTTCCCCATTGTGGTTTGGAAATACCCCACCATTCCATCTGCTTAGCCTGGAGCCGTATCACCATCCTGAATCCTGGGACTCACTGCGTCAGATTGCCCCAGCTGCTCCCCCCACCCATGCGCTCTCAGCTTTCTACTCTCTGTCCCCCTCCCTCCTACCCTGTTCTCTGGGGAAGCCTCCTAGCTTCTTCCTCCTTTCTCCTTCCCCTTTTTCCAAGCTTCTCCTAGGAACCCATTTTTGTTACCCCCCCCCCATCCCTTTGGCTTTCACAGTTCTGTTGCCCCGGCTTTTCAACTGTAGGCAGGCTGGGGGGGGGAACCTCAGACTCTTTCTCCAGTTTTGGCCCCATACTTCCTGCGGTGCAATCTCTCCATCTGCCCAGCCATATTGCCTTGTTCTCCGGAGCAGCATCCCCGCTTTGCCCTAGGGAGATGGCAGTGATTGGGTGTGTCCTGCTCCCTCGGCCTGGATGTAGCCCCCTGCTGCCCAGCAGACCTGTTACGTAAGCAGAGCGGCTTGTGCTGCTAGTGGGGGAAGCTCCCTGGGCAGAGTACACACTTCTCATCGCCCGACAGTGCTGCACCTTGCTCCAGTTGTCAGGCTTTGGCGAAGGGCTTGTGTGTCCTCGCTTTGAAGGTGACAGTCAGAACCATTTGGCATGGAGGAAACTCTGTGAGCACCTCACTTCCTCTCCTTTCTCTACATTTCTCAGGAGATGGTTCCGCCTTCCTGTGTTTCAGGAAAGGCCTTGAGAGAGGGGGTTGACTATTTTTGCAAAGTTCCTTCCCCCCTCCCCCTCCACTCAAGACCAAGGCCAGAGAAAATCTGTCAATCACTGATCTTAAGGAATGAAAGATGCACCAACAGCAACATGGGCACGTGGGCAACATGGGCACGTGGAAGCTACGTTATACTAGGGTCTCTGAGCCACCCAGCCTGACAAAAAAGAAACTGAGGGTCAGAAAAGGGAGAGATTGGCACCTATTCCCAGAAGAAGGAGCTCCCTAGCTTGCGTGGATCTTCTGCCTCCTAGAAAGAGGGGTGCGGGGTCACCAAGGCAGTCGGTAGACTAGGTAGGTAAGGTCCAAGACAAGTCCGGAGAAGCTGTTGGAAGGGGTCCCTGCGGAAGTTTGGGAGAGCCTGCTGACCCCTAAGCAGGTGTGTATCTGTGGGGGAGGCTGAACCCCCGGCGGGAGGGGGGTGCCTGCAGCCCAGCTCAGTTTCTGGCTGGACTCTGCGCCTGCAAGTGGACAGTGACGCGGGCAGGCCGCATGGCTGCTATTGTGTGCGCGGGACTGCGCTTTGTTGGCTGTGTGACTTGTTCAGTTTCCTCTGCTTTTCCTCGGGCTTTGTGTTTCTTAAGAGATGGAGAAGTTAGTTCCTTTGAATGTTCTGCTTCTCTCTGGATTGTTCTCACCCTCCTCTCACTCCATCTTGTAGTTCCCACTCTGCCCAGCGGCCCTCCCTGCAGGTTCAGTGACATACTGAAGAAGAGACGTGGGCTTCTCTGGTTCTGCTTCAGTAGACCCCGGGAGCTTCCTTTGCGCTGTCTTGCTGTGCAGGCCGTTCCAGGCAGGCCCCAGGCGCATGCGATTCTTACCTGAGGACCTGCTGTTCTGTGCAGTGTCCAGGCCAAGCTTCTCCCGAAGCTGCCCACTCGCAGGTCAGACATGAACCAGGGACCTGCGTTTGCCCCTCAGGAGGCCTCGTGGGGGCGTGGCTGCATGTGGAGGATCCGCAGAGAAGGTTCTAGGAATTCTGAAAAAGAGGGTACCTGTGTGGGTGTTCCCTGGCTGTTCCCTGTCGGGCTCTCTAGCTCCTACTGGGTGGCCCAGTTGCATCCAGCCCCTCAGAGGCTGGAGAACAAAGGGGAGGAGGGAAGAGGGAGCGAAGCAAGGCTGGGGTGCCCTGGAAGAATGGCTCAGCAGGAGCTGCCAGAGGGCACTGGGAGTGGTAGCAATAGAGCTGCGATTTCTGAAACCAGGACAAACCTGGAGCCTCTGAGAGGCAAGCGGGAGGGCGCCCCACCCAGCCTTACCTTAGGGCTCCTGACCTCAGAACCAGCCGAACCTCCCTCATTCCATTGACTCCAGAGTTGATAGCAGGGAAGAGGCCTTTGTCTCCCGCATCATTTCTTCTGTGTGCTGGATGTGAGGCTGGGGAGGTTCCCCACCTGGCGGGGACAGGACCATTCCTGGTGTGGGGGGGTGAGGCACGTGGTGGTTGGTGTTCAGGGCCGAGCAGCTGGGTCCCCATGGCTGCTCCCTGTGTCTGTAGGGGACAGGCGAGAGGTGAGAAGATAGAGTTATTTATTTGGGAACCGTGGCAATGGCGCTTCCTTTTGTGATACATGGGGTGAGCTGGGAGAGTTCATGGGATGATGTGGGGGAGTTCATGGGGTACCTGGGGGAGTTCATGGGGTACCTGGGGGAGTTCATGGGGTACCTGGGGGAGTTCGTGGGGTGCCTGGGGGAGTTCAGGCAGGAATGCAGGTTGGCCTGCGTGGGCGTGGGCTCCCCTCACTATGTGAAGACATGTCTCCCCCGTGAACCCACAGCCGGCCTGTAGCACGTCTGGCATAAACACACAGGGAGCTCCCTCCCTGCCTAGCAGGTATTGCTGGGCTGTGTGGGGCTCGGGGAGACAAGATGTCTCATCTGTCCTGGGAGTTGCTGTGTTCTCCCTGGGCTGTCCAGGCAACCAGCTGAGTCTAAGCCGGGTGGTCTCCTGCTGCCCCGCTTCCCTTCACCTCCGGAGTAGGGACAGCGGACTTGGGAAGTGAAGCCGGTGACGGTGGGGCAAACGCACCTGGTACCCACCTGGTGCTGCACACGCTTCCATTTGTCGGCCATGTGCTGAGGGCGGGCGAGGCCGGTGCTGCCCAGGACTCCACAGAAGCTTCCCGAAGCCATGGGCAGCTGCAGAGCCAGGGCCTTGGACTGATGGACCAGAGAGAGTCAGACAGGCACGTGTGCAGTCAGGGTAGGAGGCTCCAGAGGAACCCTCGAGACTCAAGCCAGCATGGATTTAACCTTTGGAAGCTGGGAGACTAGGGCGTCTCCGGGTTCCTCTTCCCACACGCCATTTTCTTCCGGGTGTCTTGAGTCCCCAGCTGAACTGGGTACTCCGGGATATCAGTTCTGGCCAGTCGATTGCTGGAGAGGTAGCATACGTGAAACATGCTTGTCCTAGAAATACTGGAAAATACATTTAAAAAGTTATTTGGGGCTAGAGAGATGGCTCAGGGGTTAAGATTGTCTCGAAAGCAGAAGGACCTGAACTCGGCTCCCCGATCCCATGTCAAAACACCAGGCAAAAATGGCAGTGGCCAGTACTTCTGGTTTGGAATGTATGAATTCCAGAACAAAGTAAAAAGGAGGTAGAAGCAATCCAGGATGATTCCTGAAGTCACCCTTGGCCCTCTACAGGGATACACAGTGCCCTCTGATACACACAGATACATAGACACACACTCTCTCCTCTAAATAAATAAGTAAATAAATATTACTTAAATATCTGTTTATGTGCTGAAAGTAAGCGCAGGTGAGAAGTTGAACAGCGGTGGTGGCGTCTGTCTGGACATGTGGAAGTCTATATCAGAGACATCTGTCATGTGTCGTTTTCCACTGTGACTCTTTAGTTTTTACAGCAAAGTTGGAATTTGTTTTGATTTGTTTTTAGTTTTGCTGGGTTTTGTGTGTGTGTGTGTGTGTGTGTGCGTGTGTGTGTGTGTGTGTGTGTGTGTATGCATATGTGTGAGAATACATACATGTGTATATTTATGTGTATGTGGGAGTGTGAAGGCCAGAGATTAATTTTGGGTTGTCTTCTTTGATGGCTCTCTACCCTGTATTGGAGACAAGATGCCCCTGGTCCTGGCACTCGCCAATTTGGCCTGGTTGGTTGGCCAGCAAGGCCAGAGATCCTCCTGCCTCCACCTCCCAGTGCTGCTGTCTAGCTTTTCAGTTAGGTGGTGGCAGGGTTCGAACTCGCTTCTCGCGCTTCTATCGCAAGCTCTCTCCAGCCGCGCTTGATTGTTTCAAGACAGTGTCAAGAGCCCAGTCTGGCCTTGAGCTCACTGTGGAGGTGATGATGACCTTGATCTTCCCTTGTTCCTGCTTCTCCCTCCCAAGTATTGGGATTATAGGTGTGCAACAGTGCACCTGACTTTGAATCAAGTGTGTGCGTGCGTGCCGGACGCTGTGACGGGAGAAGAGGAACGAGAGAGTCACAGCAGAAGGCAAGAGTTACTTGGCAGCCCCCCAGGCAGGGAGTGCGGATCTAGGTCCTGGCCCCTGATCTGCCAACCTGGGCATCCGTGGCTCTGTGCTCCTCTTCCTGGAGTCACGTTGTGACTGCCTCCCCATGCCCAGCTCTGTAGTTTCAATAATATCTGGAACTATCTCAGGCAGGACTCTGCCCAGAGAGGGTCCCTTCTGAGGAGGGGACTGGGCTGAACCGCACTCAGTCCCAAGCTTGCTTTCTTGTGGCCTCCGAGACGCGTGACCGAGGAGCCCCCGGGAGTGGACCTGAGTACACTCAGTGTACACACTTGATACGCGGGGTCCTTACAGAGCCACTGGTTGGGACTTGGTTAATGTCACACCATCCAGATCACGCAGGGCTGAGCTAGGACGATGCCTGGTGCGGTGAGCCCAGGTGGACGTCAGTCGTCATTGCAGAAGGCTGCACAGGCTCCTGTTTAAGGTTGAAGATGTGCTGTCGATTACCCAGGTCCTTGTACATTTGTCTGATCATTTCCTCTGGACAGATTCCCAGAGGGAAATGGTAAGGTAAGATACAGCGTTTGCACATTTTTAGGACTTTCGCTGCCATTCTGATTCCCAGGGGTGGAGACATCCTCCTCTCTGCCCCACTTCCTTGGGAGACCAAAACAAGGTAGAGGTAGCTTTAATTGTTGCTCTACCTGCATTACTTTGATTGATAATGGATCATTTGCTTTACTAATGAAACTGTCATTAGCATTTTCTGGGTTGGGTGAATTCAGTGGCAGAGCACGTGCTTGGCATGCAGAGCTCTGGGTTCCATGCCCAGCGTCACACACAGAAGTTGTCACATGCTTGCATTTGTTTTAATTCTGCTCTTTCATACACCTTTTTGGTTTGTTAGTAGCTCTTTTATCCATTCAGGCTCAAAATGAATTTAGTCTCTCTCAATACTGCGTTTTCTAATTTGTTGGTTTCTGTTTGGTGCAGACAAGCCCTGTTGTGGTCTCTCAGCACTCTGGCCCATTCTGCCCTGCACAGGGCTGCCAGAGTTGTCCCCTGAGCTGTCAAGATTCCAGAGACCATGGTCCTGACGCCTTGCTGCCTTGCTGCTTTGGCGACTGTTGACCGAGCGCTTCTTTCTCTCTCCCTCGATCCCTTTCTTGCAGCAGTCAAGGGCCGCCCACAGCCTTTTTTCTCATTTGACACGATAGCATGTGCACACAAACCCAGTTTAGGAGTGGGATCACAGCCCATCCCAGGAGCTCGAGCTGAGCTGGGGCGTGGGGGAGGTCTAGACTTCCTCAGGGCTTCTTGCTCCCCAGGCCCCTCCTCCTGGGCTTCCCCAAGGACTGTGGATGCCCCTTCTGCCTAGAGAATTTTTCTTAAACAAACCCTGAAGGCCCCAGAGCCTTTGTTTGAAGAGAGTTGGGAAGGTTTGTTCGCTTCTTCCTATAACTTCAAAGTCCTGCTACATGGTTACTGCTTCTAGATTCTTCTAGACTCTTTTACATTGGCTGTAGTGATTCCCTAGAACCGGGATGCCTAGACTTGTTTCTCTTTTGATCTGGAGCTGTGTGACCTTGGTGATTCCTTTGATCTCGCGGTTGTTTTTGTTTTAAGCAGAACTTCTTTTATAATTTTTAAATTTTTACTTATTTTTTTATTTCATGTGTGTATATCAAAGGGCATTGTGTCCCTGTGGAAGCCCCAAGAAAGGTGACTTCAGGAATCATCTTGGATTGCTTCTACCACCTTTTTGCTTTGATTTCCTAGGCTCCACCTTCTAGGGCCAGAAATATAGGCTGCCACCATTTCCACCTGGAGTTTTGACGTGGGATCTGAGATCTGAACTCAGGTCCTTCTGTTTTTGAGGCAGAGTCTTAACCCCTGAGCCACCTCTCTAGCCCCTCCATTGTATCTTGGTTTTGTTCTTAATGAGATGTGGATACTTGGTGCCTAGGTCATAGTATAGGTGTGAGAATCAAGTAACGTGTGAAGCCAGGGGTGTGGCTTAGTTGGCAGAGTGTTTGCCTAGTGAATGACGGTGACACTGGGGAAGGAGGATGAGGAGGCTTCGGGTGGCACTGGCCTTAGCAAAGGTGCTGTGAGGTAAGGACTAAGTGACATACTGTGAGTGTGCCCCACCCACTCTGCCTGTGCCAACAACCTCAGTGTAAGCACTCACGGTCAGTTTGGCACAGGGGCAGCCTAGCCAGAATGAGTGATGGGTGCAGACTCCGGGTCTTGGGTCTCACTGGGCTCTGCACACATGTTCCTGCCATGTCTGCTTTTTCTGCTTTTGCTTGTAGACATGAACCTTATTATTTGGCAGGCAAGATGCTCGGTGCATAAGGCACTAGCTCACAAACCTGAAGGCCTGAGCTCAGTCCCAGGGAACCTTCATGGTGGAAGGAGAGAAAGGACTTCCAAAACAGTTGTTCTCTGACCTCCATCCGTGCAGCATGGTGTGCCTGAGTGCATCTTCTCTCCACCCATGCAGCATGGCGTGCCTGAGTGCATCTTCTCTCCACCCATGCAGCATGGCGTGCCTGACTGCATCTTCTCTGCACCCATGCAGCATGGCGTGCCTGAGTGCATCTTCTCTCCACCCATGCAGCATGGCGTGCCTGAGTGCATCTTCTCCCTCTCTTAGCTCCCTCGTTTTCATCACTGTCCAATAGGCTAGATGAGTCACATGTTTAGCTTTATTTATTTTTAAAATTTTATTCATTTGTGTGTGTGTGTGTGTGTGTGTGTGTGTGTGTGTGAGAGAGAGAGAGAGAGAGAGAAAGAGAGAGAACTGTGTGTGTCCTGGTAGGGGACCAAAGGTGACTTCATGAATCATCCTGGACTGCTACCTCCTTTTTGCTTCACTCTGGGGTTTCCCAGGTTCCGCCTTCCAGGGCAGGAAGTGCAGGCTGCCACCATTTCTGCCTGACCTTTTTTGTGTGGGATCTGGGATCTGAACTTAGGTCCTTCTGCTTTCGAGGCAGAGGTTTAACCTCTGAATCATCTCTCCAGCTCCACGTTTGAATTTAAATTTTCAAGTACTTTTAATTTTTTTTTTAAGACCGAGTTTCATGTTGCTTAGACCAGCCCCAAACTTGCTGTGTCCAAAGATGACAGTAATTTTCTGATTCTCCTGTTTCCACATCCAGAATGTTGCCCCAGTTTATGCAGCGCTGGGTGTCAAACCAGCAAGCGCTCTACCAACGCAGCTCTAGCTCGGAAATTCTTTTTAATATCATATATCTTACATTTCCACGGGTCGTCTACATAAAAGTAACTAGTGAGAGGTATTTTACCTTCTCTTTTTTCATCATCTTTAGGCACTGCCCTCTGTCTTCCCTATCCAAGGGGACTCTGTTTAGACTGGCCACATTTGTTGGAAGAACATGTCCAACTTATTATACATAAATAACAAAAAATACTCGGCTATAAAATTTTAATATGTAAGTATATCTCATTTTATCCACTCTTAGAAGGCTTAAAGTTAAAATTCAAAAATAAATTGCCAGTTTCATTCCGTCTTTTAGCCCATTTATTTATCTACTCCTCTCTCCTTTTGTTTCCCTCTTTTCTTTTTTTATATTATTATTATTATTGTGTGTGTGTGTGTGTGTGTGTGTGTGTGTGTGTGTGTCTGTGTACATATGTCTCCGTGTATATCAGAGGGCACTGTGTGTGCCTTTGGAGGCCACACACACTGTGTGTGACTTTGGGAATCAGCCTGGATTGCTTCCACCTCCTGTTTACTTTGCTGAGTTTCCCAGGCTCCACCGATCTTTTTTACGTGGGATCTGGGGTCTGAACTTAGGCCCTTCAGCTTGTGAGGCAGAGGCTGACCCCCTGCGCCATCTCTCCAGTCCTGCTTTCCTTTTTCCCGGCACACAGCCTCACTCTGTAGCCCTGGCAGCCTCAGAGCGCAGAGTCTTCCCGTCCCTCCTCCCGAGGGCTGAGGTTGCAGGTGCTTCCCTGCCCTGGCGAACAGGCGTGGGCTGCCTCGCGAGCACCGATCCCGGTGACTGGCGGCAGACACTACACTACTGAGGGGACTCAGTAGTTTTTCATCACCCGTGTGTCTTCTGAAAACGTGCAGTGTGGGATGACTTCCGCGCAGGGTGGATTACAGAGCGTGTCGATGTTCAGGGCGTCCGAGGTTCCCAGTGCGGGGAATCCATGCTGCATGCAGTTCTGCCCAGAGAAGAGCTGGCTCGCGAGGCCGCCCTCATCTGGGAGACCGTGACGTGTGCTTGCCTGAGAGGCCTGCGGTCTGCCTACCTGCTGGGGCTTCCCAGGCCCTCATCCCTTTGCAGCCTTTAGCCAAGGCCGGTTTTCTAAGGTCTTTTGTTTGTGGCTTGTCCTTAATTTGTGCTAAGTACCAGGTCACAGCAGGAAGCTGCAAGTGCACACCTGCTCTTAGAAACTCAGGCTCTGAAGGAGCCCTCTCACCACTCCTTCCCAGTTGTCAACTAGGGACCACCCAGCTTTAGAGATTAAGATGACAGGGTACTGAGCCCATGATGGAGGGGCTCAGAGGGCTACAGCCATATAAGTCCAGGTCCCGTAGTGACCTCTGTTGTCCCAGGATCTGAACCCAAGGGCCAGGGAGCCCGTGCACAGGCAGGACTCGGCGGCCCTCTGCTTTAGCCTGCTTTGGTGACGCGCAGATGCTCAGATGGGACAGTGCTAGGGAGAGGCCGGAAGCAGCCATCTCCTTAACAGCCCCTCCTCCCCGTAGAGAGATGCTTCCTGAACCTGAGTTCACATTTGAATTCTCCGCATAATCGGGCTCTCAGAGGAGGCTGGGGCCAGTGTCCTGCCTGGCCAGAAGTCCAGACGATACTCTCACTTGGTGAGAGATGTCTTGTGGGACCCACGCCCTTAGATTCCATCCTGGGTGGGAGGGCCGCTGGGAGGCGCATCTGCCTCTAGCAGGAGAGCCCTTGTCCTGGCGCACTAGTCGACCTGCCTCTGCCGGGACCAGTGCCCTGCTCGCCCTTTTCCCGTTTCTGGCCAGGCTGCCCGCCCACTCGCCTGCCCGCTCCGAGGTCTCTGCCTGGCGCCGTGGTCTTGGGGTCATCTGCTTAGGAACTCATCCCCCCGGGCTTGGTCTGCAGTTCAGGGGAGATGGCCCCTAAGCCTGCATGACCTCAGCTCCTCAGCCCCTCAGGCCACTGGGGGTCCCACACAGCCTCCTTCACTTTACCTGGCAGCCCCTCACCCAGGCCCGCTCATTGTGACAGCCTGCGGGGCTCCCCTAGGCCTTTTCTGGTCAGAGCCTTCGGTAGCCCTGAGCAGCTTTGCTGTCTTTAGCTGGCGCGGGTCACGGGCTGGTGTTTGCGTTACCTCCACTTCCCCAGCCCGGCTGCCCTGCCGCTCCCAGATTCCCCGCCTGGCTGCTGATGGCACCACGGGCATTCCAGCCTCCAGGAGCCTTCCAGACTTCCTGCTGCCTCAAAAAGCCTGTGCTGCCTAGATCTGCACTCCTCGTCCATCCGTGAAGAGTCCTACTGGACCCAGGGCTGGGGTACATTGGAGCCTTTCCTGTTGGGCTTTCCCAGACCAGCTGCGCCCAGAAATAAACAGGGCTGGAGTCAGAGGGACGGCCAGTTATGGTGCGACAGTCTTCTGGTTCAAGCCTTTCCCAGGGCGGGAATGCGGGAGCAGCCTCTCGTGGGTTGATGTCCACCTTGGGCTGACCCAGGTGGCCGGGAAGAGGGCAGTAGTGCAGTGAGGGTCCCCAAGAGGTTAGGACAGGGACTCAGAAAGCACAGGAGACCTGCTTTTTAGTGCGTGCTCCTACCAGGGCACCTGCCCGGCCAACCTTGGGGTGTGGCCTGTGACCGCCCTCGCCTCTCAGCCCCCAATCATTTGCAGATGGGGAGAAGCTAGGAGCCGTGGGGCATCCCATGGGGTCAGTGGGGAGCAGAGAGAGTGAAGCTCACAGGGTGGTGACCATGTTTCTTCCCTATGGGGTGGGCACAGCGTGCCCCACAAAGCCCCGTGAGCTTGTAAGGTTCTCAGCTGGGGCAGCAGGACCAGGGCTGCCAGGTGTGGAAAGGTCCTTTCTAGGGAGGAGACCACCCATGGCATCATTACCAGGAAAGAGGAGCAGAGATGGAGGCCTGGTCTCAAGTCTAGATGGCTACATGTACACTGCCGGAGCTGTGACGGCGGCGCGGGCCGCTCCTCGAGTGTGCCGGTGCCCGTGTCTGCAGTGCCGGAGCTGTGGCGGCGGCGCGGGCCGCTCCTCGAGTGTGCCGGTGCCTGTGTCTGCAGTGCTGGAGCTGTGACCGTTCCTTGCCGATCTTTCAGTTGTCTTCGATCTTCCCAAGGAGACAGTCACGTGGGGATTGCTGAGACACGGTCCCAGAGGGAGTCTGGGGAGAGGTGAGGAGCGAGTCTGGCTCAGGGGGGACCGTCTCAGGGAGCCTGACAGAAGATCACCTTCCCAGGTGTGACGGCTGACTGCCACATCTCTGGGGAGCCCAACAGAGCATCACTTTCCTGGATGTCTTGTGTGACTGTCCCACCCCAGGAGCCCATAGCGTGGGGGGCTAAGAAGTGAAACCATGGGGGCTAAGAAGTGAAGCCGTGGGCTGAGAAGTGAAGCCGGGCCTTTTCCTCCAGGGTGTGTCACGTGATCAGCAGTAGGCTCTCTTTCTTCCAGAAGTCAGAGGACAAGCAACAGCCCTGGCCGGGCTGGGATTTGGCCCAGTTACTTCTAAGCAAGAGGTTGACAGGGAGGGGGTCGCTGTGCTAGTAAGCAGACATCAAAGAAAGTTCCAGAAAGAAAACTTCTGGGAAGCAAAGCATCTTGTCTTGGAGGAATCTCAAGCACACGCTCAGGGACTCAGAGCAGGTTCTGCTGGCGGCTCGGCAGCAAGGGTGGCTGCGTGTTCTGTGCCAAGCTCGCAGCCTCGACGGGCGCTGTAAGGCAGGGTTTTACTGGCATCGAGATTTCCTGGTGAAAATTGCTGGCAGAGCGTGTGTTCTGAAGCCACGTCACGGGATTGACAGCTCTTGCTGTGCGTGATGGGGAACTTCGGGGTTCTCAGCTGGGGCCGCAGGACCAGGTCTGGCATTTCAGGAAGAAAGGGGAGGAGAGACGAACTGTCTCCTGGTGCTCCTGATGGCCCGGGCACTGGGCCCCGTGCCCATATGTCTTCGTCCAGCTGGTATAATTTTTGGACCCTTTGCAGGTGGGGAAACTGAGGCACAGAGATGTGAAGGAATGTGCTCTAGGACTGCTTGTTCACCAAGGCAGAGGCAGGACCTGGACCCAGGAAGTCTGGCCCCGGAGCCTGAGACCCTGATGTCTGCTGTGCTGTGGATTGGGGCAGGAATTGCCAAGCAAGGCCTAGGGTGCAGGGCCATCATCTCAGCTACATACTGAAGCAGAAGGACTGAGAGTTTAAACCTGCCCAGGCCACAGAGCGAGGCCCAGGCAACCCAGCGAGGTGCTGCGTCAAGACAAAAAGCCATGAAAGGGTGTATGGGGGGCAGTGTGATGGTGCTTACAGCCATCGATGCTCTGCAAACGTGGCCGGTTGAGGCCACCCTGGTCTCCATGAGACCCTGTCTAACAAAAGGTGGCACTTAGGATGTAGCTCAGAGATAAAGCACTTACCTAAAAGAAGGGAGGAAACAAAGTAGAAGGAAAAATGAGAACAATATGGTGGAATGTGGGGATGAGGGGGTCCTCTTAAGCCAGGTGGGAAGCCCAGAATTTATGGCTGAAAAGATTGACCAGCATATCCATTTCGAAAAAATGACATTAGAGATTCAGTCTTTAGGGTTCTTTTTTTTTTAATAATATTTTTTTAAAGAATTTTTTTTATTATTATTCATTCAGTTGTGCGTGTGTGTGTGTGTGCATGCATGTGTGTGTGTGTAGAACCACGGACGAATTTGGGAACCACCGTGGATGCCTTCACCTGCTCCTTGTTTACTCTGCCCGGGGATTCACAGGTTCCGCCCTACCAGGACCAGAAGCGCAGGCCACCCCCACTTCTGCCTGGCGTCTATACGTGGGATCTGGGATCCGAACTAAGGACCTTCTGCCTGCAAGGCAGAGGCTTAACCCCTGAGCCACCTCTCCAGCCCCCAGTCTTTAGGGTTCTAACCCATGTGCTTTACGCCCCCTTCATCCTTTCCTAAGCTGTCATTGGCATGATGGCCCATCTTGGTGTCTAGCGAGGGTCTCCTAAGAGCAGGCGCATCCTTCAGTGTAAACGCAGCACCAGGACAGGCTCCTCCAGAGTCATTTAGCAGCCGACCCGTAACCAGATTCCCCAGTCACCCCAAGATCTTCTATAGCCTTTTGTCAAACGAAGATGGAGTCAGGGTCGCCCACGCAAGCCCGTGTGATACCATTTCCCCACAAGCCCAGCTTTCTGAGCATTCCAGCCAGTTGTCTGGGGCAGGCCTGTGCTCCGGAAGCAAGTGCTGGCCGCCACCTGGTGACAAAATGAACTCTTCGCCCGTGAAGTGAATCCGGCTAGAAGCCTGGAGCACCCGTGCGCCCGCAGGTGGTGGCAACCAGGCCTCTCTTCCACGCCCCAGTGGTGAGTTGCCTGCCCCCACAGCCTCCTCCTCGTGGCTTCAGCCTCCACCACCCTTGCCTGTGTGTGCAGCCACGCTGCAGTTGTCAGAAGGCGCCTTTCCAACCCTCCCGCCCCTGCCCTGGTTAGTGTCGCTCTTGCCTCCTGGGTGGCTGCTGCTGGTGTTGTGGTCACGTGTTCTAATCCTTGACACGTCTAGCAATGTAATTACATCTCCCATCACAGGGTGTGTGTGCCGGATAAACAGTCAACGTGCTCGTTTCTGCAGAGCGCCTGCAATTTGTAGAGGAAGAAAGGTTTGAAAACCCCACAAGAGAAACAGTCAGCGAAGAGGCCCAGAGAGAGACGAGAAGAGAAAGGCCCGTGATGTGGTCGGGGACCGCGAGGAGATGGACCTCTCAGCACTCGGGGCGTGCACATCCAGTCAGCCGGGGCGCCAGGGCGTCCGCAGGGTGGTGGGTGACCGGGGATGAGTGGGTCCTGAGTGGGTCCTGAGTGGGTCCTGATTGTCTTGTCGATATGAAAAATCTCGTCTTTTTTTTTTTTTTTCTGCTCAAACAAACTTGACAGGTACACCGGTCCCCTCCCTCCCTCCACCTCCCCCCGACCCCACTGCTCCCCCCTCCTCTGCTCCCCCCTCAATCCCCATCCCCTAGTGTCCCCCCCCCCATCCCCAGAGCATCCTTTACTGTGCATGCCAAACTCTCCTCTGGATCCTCCTCTCCGATGAGGTGCAAGGACCCAGGGGCATTTCCCAGAACCCTTTCCTGTGTTCCCCTTAAGCTTAGGAACACTACTGTGACTGTCAGTCCCTAGCCTCCAAGGATCCAAGTGCCTTTAGTCCATGCTAGACTGTGGGGTCAATAATGAAAATCACTTGTCTTTGACCCCAGCAGAGCTGGGGGAAGGTGCCTGATGGAAAGGAAACTTGGAGACACAGGTATTGATTTAGACTTGTTCCTCGCTCAGCAGGACAGAGTGTGGGTAATCGGTTAATATTCCCAGGAGGCACTGTGCGCAGCCTCTGCAGTCTGAGTCCTTCCGACCTGCTCACCCCAGGAGGCCAGGCCGCGAGCACATTTAGTAAACATGGGTCCCTGGGGCCCCAGACTCGGCTCTTAGGTGGGGTTGAGGCTGAGCGCTGTGGGGGGAGGATCCCCCTGGGGGGGCAGCCTGGTCAAGGAAAGGGACAAGGACATGTGCCAAGGAGTGGCGTTGTGATGTTTCCAAACCCTAAAATAAAAATTTCAGAAAGTTGAAAAGGGCCGGTAAGATGGGTCAGCAGGTAGAAGTGTTGACCCCGAGTTCACCCCCAGAGCCCTCTTAAGAACTGACTGCACACAGTTGTTCTCTGACCTCCACACATGCACTGTGGCATGTGCAGCCTGCACTTACACCACACGCACACACACACACACACACACACACGCACACGCACGATTTATAAAAGGATGACAGAGATTAGGCGTTGCCCCCCCAAGACCTATCTCTACTCTATCCTGACTCCTTCTCCCCTTCTTTCAAGGCAGAACAGTCTTCCGTTTCCTTTTATAAAAGTAGCGAACTCGCTAAAAACATTTCAGAAAATAGTAAAATACACATATTGCAGAAAAATCCATAGCAGGAAAATCTGTTCAGAATCCATCTGCAGCAGCCACTGCACCATTTTGATACTTTTTTTTTTTTTTGAAACAGTTTTATGTAGCCACAGATTGACTACATAGCTGGGGGTGGCTTTGAACTCATCCTTCTGCCTCCCTCCACCTGCCAGGTGTTGGGATCTCAGGAGTGCGTCACCACATCCATTGTCCCTGTGTGGCCAGGGACGACCTTGACTTTGACATGATCCTTCTGCCTTCACCTTCTGGTGCGGGAATCGGGGGCGCGTGACACCATGCTGGGGTTAGGTGCTGCTGGGCCTTGAACCCAGAGCCTTTGCATGCTACGTAAGCACTGTCTCTGTGCAGTGCACCCTCAGTCCTCCCCACTCCTCTTAATGTAATATTAAAGTGGGTTTTTTTTTTTCTTTCTCTCTCCACAATGTTGGAAGTTTGGCTTTTTCCTGTTGTTTATTTGCGTGTGAACTAGGGATTGAACGAGAAGGGTTGCGTGTACTTTAGCACGTGGCTATCTGTCCAGGCTTCTTGTTCTTTCCTTTTTGTTTTTGCTTTTGTTGAAACACAGATCTGGGCTGGTGAGATAGCTCAGGGGTTAAAGTCTTTGCCTCACAAACAAAGAGACTTGAGTTCAGATTCCCAGATTCCACATAAAAATGCCTGGCAGAAGTAGTGAGGCCTGTAATTTCAGGCCCACAAAGCCTGGGAAACCCCAGAGCAAAGCAGTAAGGAGGTAGAGCAATCCAGAATGATTCCTGATGTTACCCTTGGTCCTGCACACACATACACTCAAGTGCACTCTGGTACATATATGTATGTGCATGTGTAAGCGCGTCCTTAGAGGGTTGATGGGTTAGTGGGTAGGATGCACAGAGGTTGGGCATCTTCAGCAAGTCGCTGCTGGTACCAAGTGGCCAGTGGCACGTCATGTGGCTTCCACCTCCAGAACATCAGGCACCTGTGTTGGCTTGGTTGACTTAGAGGGGCTCTCGTCCGAAGCGGAGCAGCCTTCTTGGGGGAATCTGGGTGTCCAAATCCCCCTGTGAGGTAGAGACAGGAGATGCTGTAGGGGTGGAGGCAGGAGGCTGGTGGTCTGGCCAGGGTGGTCAGCGTGGCCGAGGCAGCTCTTCACTCCCATGCTGAGAAAATAAGTGTGACCATTCAAGTACTTTGCGTTTTTTTTCCTTTTAAAAAATACTGAACTTTTGTAATAAAAAAAGAAAATGGAGCAGGCTGATGGTTCAGAGCGTCAAGCTCTCGCTGCACAAGCACGAAAGCTGAGTGTGGGGCCCGTACGTGTAGAAAGCTGGCTCTGTGCCACGTCCCTGGTTTCCGTGCCGGGGGAGGACAGAACTCAGAGCTCACTGGCCAGTCAGCCTAGCCCAGTGGGTGAACCGCCAGGTTCAGTGAGAGACCCCGTCTCAAAGCGGAGAGTTAGAGGGGAAGACCCCTGACATCCCCTCTGACCTCCATATGCAATCGCATGGGCACGGTGCCCACAGACGCATGGGTGCAGTGCCCACAGACGCATGGGTGCAGTGCCCACAGACGCAGGGCACGGTGCCCGCAGACGCATGGGTGCAGTGCCCACAGACGCATGGGTGCAGTGCCCACAGACGCATGGGTGCAGTGCCCACAGACGCAGGGCACGGTGCCACAGACGCAGGGCACGGTGCCCACAGACGCAGGGCACGGTGCCACAGATGCATGGGTGCGGTACCCACAGACGCATGGGTGCAGTGCCCATAGACGCAGGGCACGGTGCCCACAGACACATGGGTGCAGTGCCCACAGACGCATGGGTGCAGTGCCCACAGACACATGGGTGCAGTGCCCACAGATGCATGGGTGCAGTGCCCCAGACGCATGGGTGCAGTGCCACAGACGCAGGGCACGGTGCCCACAGACGCAGGGCACGGTGCCACAGATGCATGGGTGCGGTACCCACAGACGCATGGGTGCAGTGCCCATAGACGCAGGGCACGGTGCCCACAGACACATGGGTGCAGTGCCCACAGATGCATGGGTGCAGTGCCCACAGACACATGGGTGCAGTGCCCACAGATGCATGGGTGCAGTGCCCACAGACGCATGGGTGCAGTGCCACAGACGCAGGGCACGGTGCCCACAGACGCAGGGCACGGTGCCACAGATGCATGGGTGCGGTACCCACAGACGCATGGGTGCAGTGCCCATAGACGCAGGGCACGGTGCCCACAGACACATGGGTGCAGTGCCCACAGATGCATGGGTGCAGTGCCCACAGACACATGGGTGCAGTGCCCACAGACGCAGGGCACGGTGCCCACAGACACATGGGTGCAGTGCCCACAGATGCATGGGTGCAGTGCCCACAGACACATGGGTGCAGTGCCCACAGACACATGGGTGCAGTGCCACAGACGCAGGGCACGGTGCCCACATATGCATATGTATTCACTATTCACATGAATGCAACACACACACACACACACACACACACACACACGCACGCACGGGACAAGTAGAAGTGCTGTAAGCGTGCACAGGACACGGAGCACTCATAAGCCGAATGCTCTTAGAAACCTGTCGGGACCCTGGGAGAGGACTCGGGTAGATGCTCCCCAGGTTCCCTGTGCCTGAAAACTGAAGGGAGGGCATCCAGCTGGACAGAACGGGTTTTAATTTGTGGGATTTCAGTTCTTTGGGGTTGCTTGGTTGGTTTTGTTTCGTTTTTGAGGCAGAGTCTCATTCTGCAGCCTTGACTGACCTTGGATTCGTGACAGGCCTCTGCCTCCTCCTGCCTCCCAAGTGCTGGCATTACACTGTAGATAGCATTCCCTTGTGTCTGTGGGCAGAACGACACCCTCTCCAGGCCGGGAGGACCAGCATTGGGCTAAAGAGGGACCAGCACGTGGTCCGGTGCAGCTTGCAGCCAGGGCACAGATGATGCAGCCAGGATGCAGATGATGCAGCCAGGACGCAGATGATGCAGCCAGAGCGCAGATGATGCAGCCAGAGCGCAGATGATGCAGCCAGAGCGCAGATGATGATGCAGCCAGGGCACAGATGATGATGCAGCCAGGGCACAGATGATGCAGCCAGGGCGCAGATGATGCAGCCAGGGCACAGATGCGATGTGCTAGCCCATGGCTCTCAGCGGGAAAGCACCTCACATTGCCACATCTCTGCAGAACAGGGCCGATGCACTCTCGTGGTCCTCAGCCAGGGAAGTCAGCAGCTGGTCCATCCATCTTTGCTTAGAGCCAGGCCCCAGAGCTGCTGATGCAGCCTCGAAAGGGCAGACAAGTCTACACCCCACCTTTCCTGGGTGCTTCGGGTGCCCCCAGAGGACCACTCCACAGCCTCCATGGCCACTCAGAAGCAGCCCTAGCACTGACCGGGAAACACAGAGCACTGGCCTGCGCAGGCGCCGGTGCTCATGGGCTGCGCAGCCCTGGGCAGCTCACCTGCTCTCGGCGAGGTTCGTAGCGACCGCCTCCAAGTGTGTAGAACCAGGCGTGGGCGGGAACCGTGCTGGGCTGGGGGGACCCGGAGCCTCTGAAGATCAACCTGTGGTTCATCCCCATGTACAAGGTTCTTCTGTGGGAGACTTCTGCGTTTAAGGGCCGCAGTGACAGAGTACATGAAGCCAGTGGACTGGAGATAGAGAAGTTTACTGTCTTGGTTCAGGAAGGCAGAAGTCTGCTGAGACCCAGGCGCAGCAGGCCACGCTCCTGAGGATTCCAGGGGCCACCAGCCACAGGCCCGCCTGGCCGCCTTTTCTCTGGGTCTGTTTGTGAGTTCGTTGTGTTTATTTGTGGCAGTTTCCAGCATCTCAGATGGGCCTTAAACTGGCTCTGTGGCTCAGGGTGACTTTGAACTTCTGATCCTCCTTCATCTACCTCAGAGCTTGCTAGAATTGCAGGCGGGTACTATCCCGCCTGGTTTATGGGGTGCTGGTGTGGATCAGAGAGCCTCATGCATGTTACACAAGTGCCCTCCTAAGCCAGCTGTGTCGTCCCCCCATGTCTGTGTATCACCCCCTCTATGTGGCTGAGCTAGATGTTCCCTTCTAATAAGGACTAAAGTCATACAGGCTCGGGGTCTGCCCTCCTCCATGTGACCACGGCATCTTAACTAACTGCAGTTCTCACAGAAGGTTGCTGAGGTCCTGGGATTGATTTAGTTATTTAGTGTGTGTGTATCAGAGGACACTATGTCCCTGTGGAGGACCAAGGGTGACTTCAGGAATCATCCTGGATGGCTTCTACCTCCCTCTTATTTCACTCTGGGATTTCCTAGCCTTTGCCCACCAGGACTGGGAACTATTTCTGCCTGGCACTTTTAATGTAGGACCTGGGATCTGAACTCAGGACCTTCTGCTTGGCAGACAGAGTCTTAACTCCTGAGCCATCTCTCCAGCCCAGGTCGTGGTTTTTAAAGGTCCTACCAGGATCATGGATGGGAATGGGATGGCTGGAGGGTGCAGAAAGACTGTTAAGAAGCTGATGGTGGGGGCCTGTGAGATGGGTTATCAGGTAGAAATGCCTGCTGGCAAACCTGGAGACCTGCGTTCGATCCCTGGAAGCCCACATAGTAGAAAGATAGGTGGGAACAAATGCAGTCTGTGTTTTTGGTTTGAGCAGATGCTGTGTATTTGCTCAGATGGCCCTGGGTAGAAGCAGTTTGGGGGTGAACTTAGAGGTGAATTGTAAGGAGAACTTGTGCTCTGCACCGGAAGACGACTCCTCTTTCCTTGACCCCCTGACCCCTGGCCTAGTGACCTGTGTTGGGAACAGCTGGCTAAATGCATCAGCTCAGGGGAGTCTGCGCTGCTTCCGCCTGGGCTCCAGAGACCTGTGGCATCAGGTGGCCCGACCCAGGGGCATGATGCTCCTTCTAGCCCCCAGCACGGTCTCAGGGAGACGCTTTGCTGCCACCTTGTGGGCAGAGAGAGCCCGGCCGGCCATGGGAGGCCACGTTCTCTGGAATCCACAGGCCACCTGAGCCCCTCCTAGGGAGCCAGCAGCAAACTGGTCTCCAGGAGGAAGATGAAGGACGTCTGCCAGTGTCTTGGGCATAACGGCGCGTGTAGGGCACAGCCCAGAGCGTATCAGCGATCAGCAGGTTGCACTGGGTGGAGACCAGGAAGAGACCTGTG
The DNA here is from genome assembly GCA_023101885.1 of Typhlomys cinereus. Taxonomy (NCBI): domain Eukaryota; kingdom Metazoa; phylum Chordata; class Mammalia; order Rodentia; family Platacanthomyidae; genus Typhlomys; species Typhlomys cinereus. The sequence goes on along the minus strand of JALPQD010001023.1, from coordinate 39,137 downwards.
GGCCTCGGCACAGTGGCCCTTCCCCTCTTCCAGAAACTAGTGTCCTTTCCTGACAGTGTCTCAGATCTCACCTCTGAAGCCCAGGGGTCTTTTCCCCTCCTACTGGCCTCTCCATGCCCAGAAAACCCTGTGCCAGGTGCCTGAGGCCAGGATGAGCCAGCTGCTGGGCACATCTGGAGTCAGTCTCGACTCCGCATCCCTGTCGCTCAGTGCCAGAGGGGCTGTCCTGGGCTTGGCTTCTGCATCCTCTGGCTGCGGAGGGAGCTGTTATCTGCTTCAGAGTGCACATGGCCAGCATCTGCAAGAAATCTCATTGCTGATCCCCCAGAAATGTCCGTGTGCCCTTCAGTCCCCATGGGACGGCGCAGCCTGGGACTCCAGGCAACTACAAGAAGCAGCTGCATTGAGGGAAGACTGTCTGAGGGGTTTGTCCTCATAGGCAATTCCAGCAAAGAGATTTTTGAGGCCAGTTTTATTTATTCCAGTCCTGGTGGGTAATGGCTGTGTGGACCGGGGCTGTAGTTGTTACGTGCCTTTGGAGTAGAATCGAGCTTCCTCTTCCTTCCTTCTTCCTTCCTTCCTTCTTCCTTCCTTCCTTCCTTCCTTCCTTCCTTCCTTCCTTCCTTCCTTCCTTCCTTCCTTCCTCTCTCTTTTTCCTCTCATTCATTCATTTGTGTCTCACTGCGTATCTCAGATTGGCCTGGGACTCACTGGGTAGCCCAGGCTGGCCTTGAACCCATGGGCTTCCTGCCTCTGGCTCCCAAAGCTGCGATATCAGTGTATGTCAATCAGTATATTCAGCCTGGAGCAGAACAGAGAGACTTCGTCCCTGACCCTGGGCTGATCCAATGAGGAAGAGTTTTGTCTTTGGATTCTTCTCTATCTGGGATCTTTGACTGACCTGTGTCCCCCGCACTTATCTGGGAGCAGGTTCCCTTCCGAAGTTCCTCTGTGTCAGGAGAAGCTTGTGGGCAGAGAGAGAAGAAGGAGGCCTCAGGGGAGGAAGACCTGGGGACTGACCAGGCCGAAGTTTGATCTCAGGAGCCTGCGGCTGCAGCAGAAGCTGAACGCCAGTGTGTCCCGAGCAGAATTCCCGGTGTTTCCATTGCTGAAGCAACCCACCCCTCAGGCACCCCTCAGGCCCTCTCCCTGCCAGCTACTGTCCTGTGCTTGCATTTCGTGAACTTCTGGAGAGGACTGAGTGGGCAGCCCTGCCCTCTGAGGTCACCAGTGCCTGTGTGTGACACAGGAGGGACATGCACAAGCAGGTGGGGAAATCAAGACTGAAAGGGCAGGAAGGTTGGCAGACTGACACTTGGAAAGTGTGAGTCAGGAGTGCTGGGTTGTGTCCCTGGCCTGCTCAAGATCCCAGGAAATCCTCCTCCAGGGAAACGCCTGTTACATGTATTGTCAGGGACGGGAAACAGTTAATACCTAGTCCCACCAGAAGGCAGAATGCCCCGAGATCCAGCCCGGGACTTGGGAGTTTCCCGCCTTCTCTTCTAGGAGCACCTTTGCTGGAGAGGCCCTGCCTCCCCGCGCTCTCCCCAGCCCCCTCAGGAATGCTCTGCTCGCATCTGCTCTTTCTCCCTGGGACCCGGGATTCAAGGCTGGAAGGGGCGTGGAATTGGGTTGGATTGGGTGGAGACAACGTGGACGCTCAGTCCTCCCCCCTTCTCTTAAACTGGTTTCTCTGGCTCTGCCCCTGGTGCCAGTGATTGTCCTTTGTGGATGGCTCTAGAAGCCAGGAGAGGGGAGGAGTGCTTGGAACAGTCTGTCAGGAGGGTTAGGTCCTGCCCTGTCCTGGCCGGGCCTGAATTTCTCTAGGCTCTGGGCGCAGCCCACACTGCTGATGCCCCAGCATTGGAGCTCCATGTGTTTTCATTTATGTGTCAGCCCCAGGCTGCGCCGAGTACTGCAGGTTCACTGCTAGCTTCGTGTGGACCAGCGGGAGGGGGGCTCAGAAGTGTCACTCACCCTGAGCAGTGGTCTGACCCTGAACCTATTATCTTTTGATCCCCCCCCACTACCGTTTGTCAGAAGGACATTTCAGTCAAGACCAGACAGATGAGTATCTTCTGTGTTTTATAATCTCTAAAGAAAAAGAGCCTCAGTCATTAACAGCAGTCGACTGTAGCATCCAGCACCTCTCAACCTTAGGGCCTCTGAGCCAGAAACTAAGATAGGATCACCTCTTTAAGCTCCCGGTTTACAACAGGAGCCAGAGGCTAAGGGATGGTGTAAGATTCACCTCCTGGCTGGGAACTGGGCTTCTAACCAGCCTGGCCCTCCAGTCTTTGAGCTGTTCTCACCGGAACCATGCCCACTGGAAGGGGCATGGCACTGGGTTGGATTGGTGGGGGCAGACTGCATGATTGATCAGTGTGCAGGGACACTCAGGGCCCCTTGGGGCTTGGTTGCTCCTCCTGTTGGAGAAAGAAACTGCTTCGCGTTTCTCCAGGACCGGTGCGTAGTGTGTGGTGTGCTTGAGAACGGTTATTTATTTGGCCTGCTCTTAATGACAGCTCCTCACCTACCTGCCCGGCTTAGGAGGAGCCCTGGGCAGGAATTTCCTGTTTTCTGAGGGCTCCCGGGGGCTGCCCCGGCAGGCCGGCAGCCGGCACCGCCGTTCCTGGGTGTTCCAGGCCAGACTTGCCGCCTCTCCTGGTGGGCCTGGCTCCCGGCCGCTCCAGGTCTGGGCTTGCCGGCTGGAGGTGGAGGAGTCGAGGGACTCGGTCGGCCACTCCAGGTGCCCAGAGGCCGGAGGTCCGTGCGCCCCGGCCGCGGCCCGGCCCGGGCCCAGCCCCGCGCCCCTCGCCATGGGCCTGACCCTCGCCCGCGGGCCCTGAGCATGGAGCGGGGCTGGCCGCCCGGGGACAGCTGCAGCGGGGAGCGGCCCGCCGCCTGCCGCCGCGCCCTCAGCGTCTGCGACTCGCTGGACCTGCGCGGCGCCCCGGCCGACCGGACCGCCGCCGCCCTGCAGGCCGCCCTGTGCGCCGCGCGCGAGCAGCCCGCGCGCCCGCGGAGCGTGTGCTCCGGGACGCCGGCGCCGGCCCCCTCGGGCGCCCGCGGCCTGCTGCTCGGCCTCCTGCGCCCACGCCACGGCCGCCGGGGCCCCGCGCCCGCGGGACGGCCTGGCTCGCCCGCGCCCAGCCCCGAACCCAGCCCGGTCGTGGCCCGGCGCAGCCGCGCCTCCGGGGAGCGGGCGCCCAGGCCGCGGCCCACCAGCATGACGTTCCTGGAGGTGAACCGGCTGGAGCTGGCGGCGGCCGAGGCGCCGGGCGCGGGGCTGGGCCGCGCGGGGAGCTCGGGCTTCCTGCGGGGCGCGTCGCTGTGGAGCAGCCAGCGCTGGCAGGTGTTCCGCGGCGGCGGCGGGCGCGACTCCGAGAGCCCCCGGCGCGGCCTGTCGGCGCTCAGGAAGAGCTTCAGCTTCCGTCTGCGCCGCGGCCAGGAGATCCGGCGCTCCGAGTCGGGGCTGCTGGCCCGGCCGGCCCGCGCGCGCACCCGCAGCGACGGCGACGCCAGCTCCCTGGGCGCCTTCCCCAGCCGGCGAGACCTGCTGGGCGCCGACGCCGCGCGCACGGCGCCCGAGCCCGGCCGCCCCCGCACCGCCGCCAGCCTCTGGAGGCTGCTCACCAGCCGATTCCGCCGGAGGGAGCCCGCGCCCGGCGCGCCGCTGTGGAGTCGCCGGGCAGCCCCGGCCCCCGGGTTCCTGGGCGCGCCCAGCGGTAAGGGGCATCGCGGCGCGCCAGGGTGGCCTGTGTGGTTGGAGTCTGGCAGAACTCGAGGCTTGCGTGAGAATCGATCGGAACCTACCTGGTGGAGGCGGGTGCGCCGAGTGGCCTGGCCCGTGTTCCCCCAGGGCCCCTTTGGTGTCTGGGATCATTGGCAGTGTCCGAAGGTAGAGACCCTCCGGGTAGTGGCACTTTTCATAGATGGCATCCTAGGAGTTCCAAAGCCACCCTTCTGTCATTCTGTGGTTGCAGTGTTGCTGTCCAGGAAAGGAAGAAGCCCTCGGGGAGTCAGTTCTAGCATGGACTGGATAGTTTCCCACCGAGGGGGTGGGGATCCTCTCACTCTAGCTGCCTCTGTGGCTGAGGTCAGGGACTGCTTGTGACCTGATTGTGAGAACTTAGAAACATCCTGGGGGCCGGGCCAGCTAGTGGGAGCTGGGCTGGACAGCGAGTGCGCTCTAGACAAAGGCCCCAGCAAGGCCGCTGGAGCCTGCTGGAGGGTAACCCGGGAGGAGGCTCCCTGTCTGGGCACTGGGTGGCAGGAGGCTTCCCTTCCCAGGGACCCTGTCTGGGGGAGGGGGGCAGTGGTCTGGGCCTGGGCTGAAGGAAGGGAGCCTGAAGGCTGGTGGTCTGCCCAGGCTGGCCGGGCTCTGTAAATGTTCCTCATTGGATCTGTCCCACAGAGCAGGGCCAGGTGAGGCTCCTCCCTCTTCACCCTGGCTCAGGAATGTGGTGGGTGGCCCCACCCTGCCAAGGGTGAGCTGTTCCTACTCGCAGGAAGGAGGCTGGCCCCCCTAGCTAGGGCCCTGCCCATTTTGGGTCTGGCCCTAAAACTTGCTAGAATGGCCCCTCAACCTGGGTGAGACGCACCCAAGGTGTTGTCAGGTGGGCTCAAGTGGAATTTGTTTTCTTGCTGGATCATGAAGAGGAGGAAGAGGAGGGACACCAGTGGGAGGACAGGGACGATGGAGCCGCCACAGCTCACAGTCCAGCCCTGAAGACTGTCCTTGTTCTGTTAAAATAGAGAGAGGGAAAAAGCACCCCCTTTGCTTCCTGGCAACTAGGGGTGAGCTTTTAGAGCCGGTGGCTGATACTGTCCTCTGGCGTTGGCCGAGAGAGGAGGCATCTTCCGTAGATGGCCACTCCTAGTGGTGATGGTGGCAGGACAGGTCACGGGTGCCACCGCGGCGGCCCTGATGAGCGACTCTGTCCTTGCAGACTCCTTTGTGAACAGCCAGGAGTGGACCCTGAGCCGCTCCGTGCCGGAGCTTAAAGTGGTGAGTGGACTTGGGAGGTCCCAGGGGCCCTGTGGTTGGGTGGGCCAGACTTGGGGCCCTGGGCCTGAACATCCCACTTCCCCGTCGGCCCGTCCTCCCCCACCCCCTGCATGCTCCTTCCTCTCCCATCGCCCCTTCTCCTCCTGCCCTCTGACCACGACTGTCCCCTCTCCTCTCCTGCAGGGCATAGTGGGGAACCTGTCTAGTGGGAAGTCAGCCCTGGTGCACCGCTATCTGACAGGGACCTATGTCCAGGAGGAGTCCCCTGAAGGTGAGTGCCACAGGCCAGACCCCCCAAGACTGGCCACAGGAAACCCCTTCTCGTTCTTTTCCTCGCTGACTGTCTTCCATCTTCCGCTGGAAGCCAGCGGCCTCTGGTCAGCCTGTTCCCCACACACCCTCCTCCACATTGGGTCCTGACCCCGCTGCTCTATCCTAGGGGGTCGGTTTAAGAAGGAGATCGTGGTGGATGGCCAGAGCTACCTGCTGCTGATTCGAGATGAAGGAGGCCCCCCTGAGCTCCAGGTGCTGCCCTGCCAGCCCATCCCCCAGCGTCCCGCTACTGCCCCTCCCCCAGCCGCAGGGCCAGTGGGTGCTGACTCTGCCTGTCTTCCCAGTTCGCTGCCTGGGTGGACGCGGTGGTGTTTGTGTTCAGCCTGGAGGATGAGATCAGCTTCCAGACAGTGTACAACTACTTCCTGCGCCTCTGCAGCTTCCGCAATGCCAGCGAGGTGCCCATGGTGCTGGTGGGCACGCAGGGTGAGACCAGGCCTGCCTGGCGGCAGGATGCGGGGGGGGGGGCCCTGGTGTCGCCTGGGTGGGTGGCTGCTAGCGCCCCGCCCCAATCCCTGGCAGCATGGACTGGCACCCCAAGGCCTCTAAATTTCCCTGGTTGAATCCTGAAGTCACTGCGAGCCTCTCTACTTTTTTCCCCCTTTTGTGTTTTGTTTTTGACACAATGTTTCAATATGTAGCCCACACTGGCCCAGAAGTTACTATGTAGCCTCAGCTGTCTGGAATTTGCAATCTTCTTGCCTCAACCTCCAAAGTACTGGGACTCCTGGCTTCTGCATCTCCCCAGACTGTGTCCACATTTGTTTCCAGTTGATAAGCAGAGACTCAGGATTAAGTCACTGGCCTGTTTTCACTGGAGAGGCAGGAGGGAATGGGGCCAGGCACCTGAGTTCTCCGTACGCCTCATTTGGTGGGCCTGTCCCCACCTACTCTTGTACAGCCCCCCCACTGCCTTTCTGCTGGCTGAGTGACCCCCCCCCCCAACAGATGCCATCAGTGCCGCCAACCCCCGTGTCATCGACGACGGCAGGGCCCGCAAGCTGTCCACTGACCTGAAGCGCTGCACCTACTACGAGACTTGCGCAACCTACGGACTCAACGTGGAGCGAGTCTTCCAGGACGGTAACTCTGGCCCCAGAGCGGGTGCAGGGAGGCCCTCTGGCAGGCAGGGCTGTGTGCACTTTGGGGGAGCTGCCGGCTGGGTGGAATTGACTCTGCTGCTGTCCCCTTCAGTGGCCCAGAAAGTGGTGGCCTTGCGGAAGAAGCAGCAGCTGGCCATTGGGCCCTGCAAGTCCCTGCCCAACTCGCCCAGCCACTCGGCCGTGTCTGCTGCCTCCATTCCAGCCGTGCACATCAACCAGGTGTGGTCACTGCTTCGGGCTCCAGGGGCCCAGCAGCTCTGTCTGCTCCTCACGTGCCCACTTCCCTCAGCTCCCAACCTGTTTGTGGCTCCTCGTCTGTTTAGCCTGCATGGTTGGCTTTGCTCTGGGCCTTTCTCTGTGCTTCACTGTCAAATCTCCATCCCTTCCTCTCTCCACTGTCTCCTCTCTTTCCCAAGCACTTTAGCTAAGAGAGCGCAAACGTGTGCTCTTGTGAGCATCCTTAGAATGTCTCTCAAGTTGCTGAAGACCCCGCCTCCTGAACACCAGGCTCCTGTTGCAGCATGCTGTGTGTTGGAAGGGCAGGGCGGTTGGCTTCTGGGCACTTGGGTGTGGGAATTCTGAACCACGTCCCGCCAGGGCACCTTCTATAGTATCATTAGGCACCTGTTCACATCTGGGCCTTTTACTGGGTTGGTTTGGGGTCAGCAGTTGGTTCCTGGTTACCTCCCACCCATCACCCTCTGCTGCAAGCCCAGAGTCACCCACAGATGGCTCGGTGAGTGGTCAGGCCAGCAGTCCTAACGCTCTCCAGGGACAGCCCGGCTGCAGCGACTAGACCCTTAGGGTTTTGGTAAAGGCACAGCAATTGCTACACCATCCATTGTGGGGAAGAAGAGGAAGGAGAGGAGGGAGGGGAGGAGAGGTGGGATGCAGAGGGGGAGGAGGAGGGGGAGGAGGAAGAGGAGGAGGAAGAGGAGGAGGAGTTTCATAGGTACCCGCAGCAGCAGGGCTGTGCAGCGGGCCCGCTCCTGGAGCTGCTGAGGGTGGAGGTGTGTGCTATCGCTTGGCCTAGGCTGGGGTCTGGGTCAGTGCTTTAGCAAGGGCAGGCAGTGACTCGCATCCCTGTATTGTCCCCTGGTCCCAGCAGACACTCCCCTGCATTCTGCTCCCATCCTGTGCGTGCTTGGCTTTCTCTTCCCTTTGCTCTCCGTGGAGCGCACGGCGCTGCCTCTGCCCGACAGTCTTAGCTCTGTTCTGCTTTCGGCGTTGGTTGTTCTTGATGCCTTCCCTGCCCTGTGTTTGCTCAGAGCAATCCCAGGCGCCCAGCACCTAAGCCCAGTCCCAGCCCCCCCCCTCCTGTCCCTGCATCACTGACTCTGAGAGCTCAGACCACCTGTAAGCCAGGCATCTCGGGGCGTTGGCTTCCAGTCCTGCCCTTGATTTTGACTAGCCCATGCCTCAGACTTAGCTCTTTGGTTGGCACAGACCCCCGCCCCATTGGCCACCAGGACAAAGGTTTGGGGCTCTGAGTGTGTCTACCACATTCTGAGGGCCTCTGGTCTGTGCCAGCTCCCCTCATCACCACCTTGAGGAGCTAGTGGCCCCTCTCCTGCCCTGCGTGCCTCCCTGCCCTCAGCCGCCCTCTCTATCCTTAGGCCACGAATGGCGGGGCCTTCAGTGACTACTCCTCCTCAGTCCCCTCCACCCCCAGCATCAGCCAGCGGGAGCTGCGCATCGAGACCATCGCTGCGTCCTCCACCCCCACACCCATCCGCAAGCAGTCCAAGCGGCGCTCCAACATCTTCACGGTACGTGCCCCGGCCTCCCCCGCGCCCAGCCTCACCTGCTGCCGTCACTGAGAGCAGGGCTGCGCGCAGCCAAGTTCCTGGCCAGGAGGGCAGGCGGCCCCCAGCCGAGGACGCCGCCTGCAGCCTGTCTCACGGGTAGAGACGCCCGGCTCCGGAGGCTCCTCGTGTGGCCCTCAGCATCCTCCAGCCGTGCCCTGGAGGGGCTTCCCTAACTCTGCGCTCACAGCCCCCTCAGACCCCCCCTGCACACATGCTCGCCCCCTGCAGCTCCTCCCTCCCAGCCCCCAGGGTTTCTGTGTCAGCGCGAAGGGTTCTTTGGACATGTGGCCTAACTCCCCTGACCCTTTGATTCAACAGCTAATGAACCGGAGGCCAGAAGGCTGTCTGCCCAAGGCAACACAGAGGGTTAGCTGGCCGAGCTAGAGGCCGAGCCAGGCCTCCCAGTCTGCCTCTGGCTCTTTTTCCGTTACCCCACTGCCGAGGGGAACATTCATGCTTCCCACCCACCGCTGTGATTGGTTTAACAAAGGCTTAGCCATCTTTTCCTGGGCTTCACCACGCTGCCTCGTGCCTCCCGCTCAGGTTTGTCCTGTCTCCTTGTGAGCTCCTTGCCCCTCCCCACCAACCTTACGCCCCCCCGGGGGTCCTCTGAGCCTCCCCGCTCAGGGTCAGCCCCTCAACTCTTTGGCCCCTGGGCCTGCTGTTTCCCTGACCCAGTTTTTATACACCATGCCCTCCTGTCACCCTCCCGAGGGCCCTGGCTGAACCGCTCCAGGAGCCTTGGGCAGACAAAGGTGGGTGAGTGGCCCATCCCTCAGTGTCACTCTGCGCCTCGATCTGAGAGCCGGGGCTTGGCTCCTTGCCAGGGCCTGCGTCCAGCTGGCAGCCCAGACTCTCTGGCCCAGACAGAACCAGCGCCCTGGTCCCTCGCTCCTCCATCCTCGCCTCTGCCCCGCCCCACACACCTCTCCCTGCCGCTGCGCCCCCGTCTTCTGGCTCCTGGCGTGTGCGCTCATGGGCTTTTTTCTGTGCTGCTGCCGCCGCTGCCATTGGAGTGCACTGTGGTTACCCAGCTCCGACCTCCCAGACCCGCAGCTCCTCCCTTCCGTCCTGCTCTATCCATTGAACTGTGCAGAGCCTTGGAGGCTGGCACTCGTGTCCACACACCTGCTGCTGTAGTGCCCTTAGGTGCCTGCGCCACCTTGGCCACCGCCAGCACCCCCGGCAGCCTGTGCCCAGCATCGTGTCTCAGTCATCAGCCGCTGTGATTCCATTCTTAACTTCCCATCTTCCCCTGCTGGCTGGCGCACCCGCGGGCTCCCTGCCTCCTGCTCCACCTGCTGCCCGGCTCCGCGAGCACTTGCCATAGCTCCTCCGTGTTCCTCCATTGCGCTCCGCTGCCTGCCTGCCTCAGCCGCGCTCCCCGCCCGCACCCAGCCGCTGCCAGCTCGCAGCTCGGCCTTCCCCGTCCTTCCATCCGCTCCACCTCCACAGTGGCGACCCGAGTTTCCCCGTCATTCCACGGTGACCTCACGTGCGCCATTGTCCCGAGGCCCGGCCCGAGGCATGCTCAGCTCGGGGGTATCTTGGCACTTTACCCATCACTGCTATGGGGGCACCTTTCTCCCTTCATCATCCTCCCCAGAGGAGTCACAGCTGCCCGCTCTGTGGCTGGTGACCCCGTGCTGGGCATGGTTGCTTGTGATGCTCCCATCTGTGATGTACCATTCGTGGCCGCTCTTGCCCTGGCTCCAGTCCCCATCCTCATGGGGAGGTGCCCCTCGGGGCTCCTGGGGGTCCCTGGCAGTTGGCAGCCTCTTGGCTCACCAGCCTGGCTGGGGTGGGTTGCGTCTCACCCGCGCTGACCAGCGGTTCTGTCTGGGGGCCCGTGGCAGTTCTCCCGCCCGCCGTCCTCCTCCCCGGCCCTAAGGGGCAAGGGGACTATACGATAGCCGCAAACTTCGGCGCCCAGGAGGGGACTGGAGGCAGGTGCCGCCCGGGGAGCAACCAGGGGATGCAGAGTACTCTCCAGCAGCTCTTGTCCCTTCTTCCTGACCCCTAGCCGGGCTCTCTCCGCACTGCATGTGCAGTCCTTTGTCCCTTCCCCGTGCCCTCGGCTTCTGGTGGCCTGGGCAGTGAACAGTCCTGGCTGGGATGACTGCCCGGCCACATCTGGCCAGCGGTTGGCGGCTGCCTCCTCCTCCTCCACCTCCTCGCCTTCTCCTCTACCTCCTCCTTTCCTTCTCCTCCTCCTCCTCTTCATCCCGCTGCCGCCTCTCCCCAGGCGCCTGGCTCTGGGCCCTCACCAGCGCTGACCGACTTTTGCGGGGCTTAAGTATAACTTGCCAAAATCTTTATTCTTTCGATGTTTGCAGATATGTGCCACTGTTTCCAACTTTTCATCAACAAAAAGGCCTTTCCAACTCCTTCCAAATTAGAAGACCAGGTGGTGACACTGCACCTCTGGACATTGCCCTGTCGGGCCGAGGCGGGCCGGGCCCTGGACTGCTCTCAGATGAGAAGCGGCCGCGAGCTCCCCGCTCCAGAGACCCACAGGAACCTTTGTAACTAACCCCACCCCCAGGGAAGGCTAGGAACGCCGGAGCCCGCCCGCCCGCCCGCGCTGGGGGGCTGCCGGGGGACCAGGCCCGGCTGGACGCTGCGCCCGGCTCGCTGCATGGAGAAGAACCTGGGCCCACGCCGGCCGGCTGTGCGTCCAGAGCGACGAGGCCCAGAGGGCGGGGGCACCCAGCCGCTGGCCCAGCTGCTCCTGGGGGAGCTTTCCTGCCCCTCCCTCCTCTGCTCCTTCCTGCATGGACTTCTGCCGCTCCTGCTCCTGCTCCGGAAGCCGCCGCCACCGCGCTTGCCTTGCCCCCTCTTTTTGGCCTCCCCCCGTTTCCTAGGATCCGCACTGGGTGGACTCTGCCCCAGGAGCTTGGCAGGGTGTAGGGCCTCTTCTGGCCTCTCTCCTCTCTCTCTCCATCCACTGTGCCCCTTGGGCTACACCGATGTCCTCGGTGCCACCTGCCGTGTGGTGTCTGTGCTGCCAACGGGCCGCGTGCCCGCTCACTTCCGAACTTTGCTCTCCCGGTTGTCGTGCCCTGTGCTCCGGGCGGCCCTCAGCCCCACCGGGCCACCTCTCCTGGCCCCTCCCTTTTCTTCCACCCCAGCCCCCGGGCCGCGTGTCCATTGCACCCTCCGTATCTCCCGTCCTTGCTCTTTTGTGAGGGGCGGGCCCGGCTCAGTGACCTGTGCTGCTCTGTATGGTGCCGTGTGTAAGAATAAACCCATTGGAATACTTGTGTCTCGGTTCCTTCCCGACCCGCCGCCCAGGCCCGACCCAGTGCTAGGGCTGCCCGAGAGGGGGAGGAAGGCGGGAGGGCTGGGAACTGCAGGCGGGTAGTTCTTCCCCAAGGCCCAGAGCCTCTAACACACCGCTTCTTTTCTCTTCCAGTCTCGCAAGGGGGCCGACCTGGACCGGGAAAAGAAAGCTGCCGAGGGCAAGGTGGACAGCATCGGGAGCGGCCGGGCCATCCCCATTAAGCAGGTCAGCAGTTGCCATCTCCGGAGTCCTGAGGCTGAGGGCCGGGAACGTGCGACAGTAGGCTTCTCTGTGGGCTGCGGTGATGTGCAGGGAAGCTTCTCCCTCCAAGACCCAACTTCCGAGACAGGTGCTGGGCGGAGCAGCCTCTTCCCCAGGTGTCCACCGCGCTGCCTGTTCCTCCGTGTCACCACTGGAGGGCAGCAGAGACTCAGGTTGCTGGCTCCCAGACCCGCTGGTTCTGCAGTTTAGCTGGAGCCTGGGCCAGGGAGGGTCCAAGAGAATAATCCCAGGGGCTGGACACAGTGTGTAATCCCGGCACTTGGAGGCACAGGCAGGAGGACGGAGGGTGCGAGGCCAGCCAGGGCTGCACAGGGAGTTCCAGGTCCGCCTTGGCCGCGCAGTGAGATGTATTCCATCCGAGGCTGTTGGAACAGTTTCACCAATACTAGCCTCTGTTCCTTTGTGCCATCTCCCACCCCCCTCCCCTTTCTGAGTCATTCTCTTGGGAACTCTGGGCCAGCTAAGCCTGCTTCTCCCAGATGTGTTGGGGGGACCTGTGCCGGAAAAGACTTGGATCCGTGGAGGCACCAAGGTGGTGTGTACGGTGCAGAGTAGAAGCTGCGCCCAGCCGTACTGGCTGAGGGGGCGGGGTTAGAACAGGGCTGGTCTCTGGACACTGGTGGGAGCCTCAAGGGCTGAGGGGCCCACAGGGACTAGGCACTAGTCTGTGGGACTTGCTGCGAGGTACAGGTCTTTCTAGTGCTGGTGGCTGGAAAGGTGTCTACGAGGGGTGTGTGGTGCCCCGTTCTGGCCTCAGAAGAGGCAGGTTTGGAGCTTCCTTCCCATGGGAGCCTGAGTGGATGGGCTAGTCCTAGTTGGAGGATGCTCTGTGAAGACCCCTTCAGAAGCACTGGGGGGCCCAGAAGGCAGGGCGTGGAACCCCACGCTGTTTTGATGGGTGCCCCCTTCCCTTCAGACTTTATTGCGTGAACGTCCGGCCGGGACGCTCCCTGCTGGGCCGGCCTCCAGGGGGTCACCTGGAAGAATGGACACAGGGATGCACACAGGATTCCTGTGGCCAGAGCCTTCCGCAGTGGCTCCCTGCCGGGAGGCGGAGCATAGGCCAGGATTTCCCCCAGGGGTGTTTACGCACACCCCACCCTGGTGAGCACCACTCTCCTGTCGGGAGGCCGCGCTGGAGGCTGCATATCTGTTCCCTGGTGCTCGCGCTGCCGGCCGCAGAAAGGAGGCCCAGCGTCAGGTGGCTGCTAGGTGTGGGACCCCCGCGTCAGGGCCCTCAGGCCTGCCTCGCTTGTGCGGTCCACTCATGCTCGCTGCGTGGGGTCAGGCCTGCCTCGCGCTGCCGGCCGCGCGTGCGGCCCACTCGTGCTCGCTGCGCGGGGTCAGGCCTGCCTCGCGCTGGCTCCCGGCAGTTGGGAAGGGCTAGTCCACGGTGGGTGGGGGGCCACCTTTCCCCTGTGGGACCGTTGGGACCGGTCCTGGGCTTCCTGGACCTTCCTCACTTGCTTCATCAGAGCCCCTCCCCTTTCACGCCCTCCTGTCCCGGTCTCCCCATTTCTGTTCCTTCCCCTCCCCCCAGCTCCTGCTGGGAGTGGAGATTGCATCTCGGTTGCCATTTGCATTCCCAATCAATCCGGACTCCGCAATTAAGTCGGCTGACGGAGCTGGGGGGAGGCGGCGGCGGGAACGGGTCCTCTGGGGGCTGTCGCCTCCGCGCCGCTCCCATTCCGCCCCAGATTGCTTCCTGCTCCGCGGCGCGCAGCCGGCCGGCCAGGGAGGGGAGCGAGAACCCCCGTGGCTCGTCCCCCCTCGGAACCGAGGCCGAGGAGGCTGCCGGGCGGAGGACGTGGGACACCCGGCCCACCCTGTCTGCGAGAGCCGGGGAGGACGTGGGCCATGCTGCCCGCCAGCCTCCTGCCATGTAGCCCTGGACACCCCGCCGCGGCCTCCGCTAAGGAGCCGCATTGAGACGGGAGCCTTCCCTCTGAGCTGCCTCCGCAGCAGCCTGACCTGACCCTCTCCAGGCAGAGGAAGCCCTGGGTGTGACCCAGGCACAGGTCCTCTGAGACCTTACCGCGCCTGTTCAGACCAGCTGGGGGTACGGAGGGGAGCAGAGCTGCCCCCGCACTGGGCCTGGAGCTGAGGGAAGGTCGAAGGAGCATGTGACCCACCGCAGACTTCGTGTAAGGGGCCTGCACTGGAGGTCGGAGGAGAGGAGAGATGTTGCGATGCGTAGCAAGAAAGCTGGGGGGTCACCCAGGATGTCCTCCCAGATTCTGCCCCGTACCACCCCCCAGTTCTTCCTTCTCTCTGTCTTCCTTATGGGGGGCCTGCTCTTGGGGGGTGTTGCTGGGTCAGCTGAAGCTGCTTGGTTCTCCTCAGCTGCAGCCAGGGCACCCAGGTCTTCAGGCTTCTTCACAGACCACGGGCCAGCCTGCCTGCTTGTCTTGGGGTGTCCCAGAGGGCGGGGCCTCCAGGAGCAGAGGTTGTGCCCAGTGCTGTGGGCATCATCCTTGCCCGAGGTGACATCGTCTCGGGTGTGGAGAGGAGGAAGGACACCAGCAATTCCCACCCTCCTCAGCTCCATCCCGCCCCCTAGTGGGCAGGGGGTCAGTGGGCAACCCCCCTTCGAGCCCGAGACCAGGGCCGGCACCGCTCTCTCGTGGGAAGGTGGGCTTTATTCAGGGCTTGTTCTCGGAGGCTCAGGTGGGGCAGGACAACCACTCTTCTCATGCCCGTTTCTTGGCGTCTGAGGCAGGGGCCCACCATTCTGCCTCCAAGTATGGGGGGTGCCGCCTTTCTTTGCCTCTGGGGTGTACCCTCCTGACCTCTCCCACCCAGCCCCAGCCTGTGAGTCTAATCACGTGCCTCTTCCTGCTGGGTGGCTTGGGGGACTGACTGCCTGGCGTTCGTTGGGGTGTCACATTCCCGGTTATGTCCGGTTGATAGAGTGAGGACTTCTGGGAAGTCAGAGCAGCCGGTCGTGGGAGGGAAGTGAGGCTGTGGGTGGGCGCATTCCACCAGGGTCCGTCCTTGCACCGACTCACCCCCACATTTAAAGGGCTTCTCCTGCCAGGCCTGATGGTGCAGGTCTGTAATGCCACCTACTCGGGAGGCTGATGCAAGAAGGTCCTGAGTTCAAAGCTTGCCTGAATTCAGCATCAGCCCGGACAACTTAGAGCCAAAGAATGCTGGGGAGACCTGAGTTCAGATCCCTGGCACCCATTAACATCTGGGTGTGGTGACATCCCCATCTGTAACTCCAGCCCTAGGGAGTGAGGGTGGAGACAGGAGGACGCTTCAGTGATCCTGGAGAGTTCATCTAGCCACTCGGTGATCACTGGCCAGTTCATCTAGCCAATCAGTGAGCTCTGGGCTCAGCGAGAGATCCTGTCTCAAAAATAAGGTAGAAAGTGAATGAGGAAAACACTTTCCATCAATCTCAGACCTACACGTGCGCGCACGTGCACGCACACACACACACACACGTGCATACATGCACATGCATACCTACGGATATGCACTCACGTGTACACATACATACCACAACACAAAATTTAAACCAGTGTAAAAAGAGCAAGGATATAACTAGTGGTAATGGCTTCTGCTGGTTGGATGGAGCACTCACTGACTTTGTTTGGTGGTTGAGATGGAAGGTTGAGATTGGAACCTCAATACCCAGCCTGGAGTCCAGGACATCTTGACCCTGAGGTAGTTGGGGGAGTTTTCTTTCTTGTAGTCGAGCTGTCTGACCCTTGTGAGACCTCCTGAGTGGGAGAAAAGATCACCCTCAACACACACACACACACACACACACTCACTCACATATACTCACATATACACACACTTATATACATATGTACTTACACGCACACATATACTCACATATATTCACATACACGCACACTCACATATACTCACATAAACACACACATATACTCACATACATATACTCACACACTCACATACACACACTCACATATACTCACACTCACATATACTCACACATACACACTCACATATACTCACACATACACACACTCACATACACACTCACATATACTCATACACTCACAAAAACTCACACACACTCACACTCACACAGCAACCCAGCCTGCGACAGGGCTGGGGACCAAGGACCTCCGTCCAGGTGGCGGCAGGAAATGCCATGGAAAGCGCGTCGCTCTCGCTAGTGGCTCGCTAGGAGGCCGCGTGGAGACCCGTGTCACCGAAACGCTGTGACTGCTGCTTCCAGCCTGGTTTGCTCTCGCTCTCTGGTTGTCCCCCGACCTGTGAGCTGACTCCAGCCTCTGAGGGGACCCCAGTGACCACGCGCTGGCTTCTGGTTTCTGATTATACGTTTGTTCTCAGGGGATCCTGCTGAAGCGGAGCGGCAAGTCCCTGAACAAGGAGTGGAAGAAGAAGTACGTGACGCTCTGTGACAACGGGCTGCTCACCTACCACCCCAGCCTGCACGTGAGTCCTCGAGGGAAGCGCAGGGAGCGGCGGGCTTGGGGTGAGGATGCTGAGCTCGTGGGTGTCTGAGGTAGCACCACACATACTCCGGGGCTTTGAAAAGCACAAGACCCGCTCCCTGTGCTCCTGCAGAGGAAGCGGCCCAGCAGGGGTGCCTGTCCCATGCCGCTGGGCTGCCGCGGACAGCCTGCTCCCTTGTGCCACGCGCCAACCTGATAGGCCTGGATGCCGCCAAGCTGGCATCCTGAGCTGGACTGTGGCATCAGGGAGCACCAGGCTCCTGGACAAGCCAGGCTGCTGGGAGTAGCCTGAGCCGGGGAGGAGGAGGAGAGGCGTGTGGAGGTCACATGGCCACTGCCCCAGCTTAGGGACAGGATGTGCCAGCAATCGTCATGTGGCCCCTGTGGCAGTGCCCCTCACCCTCCTTCCTTCCCCTCCCCGCACTGCGTGGCTCCAGCACACAGCTGTCACCAGAATCCATCTCTGTCACCACCCCACTGTGGGGCTAATGAGTTCTCCCGTGAAGCCCCTGGAGCACAGCACGTGGCCAGCCCCACCCCCCGCCAGAGGCCCTGGGCCTGCCTCAGAGGGTCCCGAGCCCATCTTTAACTCCGCACTCCACGTCAGGGGCCCACCCACGAGGCGCTGGCTTTGCATTTCCTGGCCTTTACTTGCTACTAGGAGCCCTGCCCAGGCGGCCTTGTGGAGGAGCCTGCTGTGACGCAGGCCTGGGCACAGCTGGCTGTAGGAGGTGCCCCTCGTGCGCCCCACACTGCAGCCGGGCCGCCGTGGTTTCCTCTCTTCCGATTCCTCGGGGTGTCGCTCCTACCCCTCTCGAGGAACCTCGGGCAACTTAATCCTCAGAGTAGCCCCCACCCGGGCCAGGCCTGGGCTGAGCACCAGGTAGACGGGCCTGAGGAGGAAGGGTGACTGCGTCCACCTGGCGCAGCACGCCGTCTCCCCGCCGGTGTCGTCTCCTCCTCCTCCTCTTCCTCCTCCTCCTCCTCCTCTTCCTCCTCCACCTCCTCCTCCTCCTCCTCTTCCTCCTCCTCTTCCTCCTCCTTCTCTTCCTCCTCCTCCTCCTCCTCTCCTCACAGGCTTCAGCTTCTTCTAGTGAGAGGGAGCAGGCTTGCAGCGGTGACACTGAGTACAGAGACACTTGTAGCAGGCAGGGTGCCCCCAGCAGGCCCCGCACAGGGCGAGCTGGAGGAGCGGGTGCAGGTGGCCCACAGATTCATGGCGTTTGCCATCAGGGGCGTCTGAGAGGCGGCCTGCCCGCTCAGAGGAGGAGCCAGGCTGGGTTCTGCGGCCAGAGGCCTCGACCTGCTCCTTCCAGCTACAGGGCGTTTCACGCGTGCCCACGGGCAGGTCAGCATATGTTCTGTGCACGTGTCCATCTGCGCGGGATGCTGAGGAACTGGCCAGCTGAGGGAAGGGGAGGCGGTGGCAGTGGCTTCCCCCACACAGCTGGAGCGCAGCGACTCGTAGCTTGTTAGAGCCGCCCGGCCAGCCGCTGAGTGATGGGGACCCGGCTGTCAGCACCACCCAGACTTCCCAGTGCTTGACAAGCACCCCACCTTTGGAACTGGCTGAGAAAGTCCCTTAAGAGCCAGGCAGGGAGGGAGTCAGGTAATGTGCCAGGGGCCAGATGGGGCATGCGAGTCTGCGGGGTCCCTCGGGGTCCCTCCGTCAGACACGTACCGTGTGCCGCAGGGGCCTGCGACAGGACCCGGGCCAGGGACTTCCAGACTCGTCCTCATGTCCTTGCAGAGGAAGCTCTTGAGGCTGTGGCCCGCCAGCTGGGCCCCCTCGGCCCTCTTGGGCTGTGTGGTGAGCTTCCCCGAGGGCAGGAGCCCGTCTGTCTGCGGCACTGGTCATCTCTGGCTGTCATGCATTGCGATGCCAGCAGGCACGGGCACGCAGCAGCTCACCCTGACCGGTTCTCATCAGTGAGCTCCGAGTCCCGTCAGAAAGTTCCCGTCTGCCACAGCTCAGGTGAAGGCGAAGCCATGGCTGCCATGGTCTCAGCTCTAGGACCTGTTCAGTTCCTCCCCTGGGCTCTCCTTTTCCCTCCTCACCTGGCCTGCAGCCTGTTTCTTTGCCTGCTGTCGCCTGGCTTCCTCCACTTCCCCCGCCTCTCACCACCTTCCACGCACAGCAGCAGTGACTTAGCGGCCGTCTCACCTGCAAGCAGAGCAGCTGTTCCCCGACTCTGGGGTCCTGATCCCAGCCGTGAGAGGGGGGTGTAGGATCAAGTGAGGGAGGGCCTCCATCCACTGCAGCGGCTCCCACGGGATCGGGCTGTCTGGCTGCTCTTCAGGAGACAGAGACGGGGCTCACCTGAGAGCCAGGCCCGAAGCACCCACCTCCCCGCTGGGTTGAGACGCCAGGCCCAGCGTGTGCAGTTCAAGTTGATGGACAGGCCTTGAGCTTCGCACCCGGATCTCGCCTGGCCCAAGAGAGCCCGCCACAACCTCCCCCATTTTGCAGCCAGCGGAGCCATTCACACAATCACCTTCTGTTAATTCTATCTGCAACATCAATTAAATTGTTTGTAGAAACTAATTGAATGTGGCTTAATCACACATCTTAATAGCTTTCCACGCTCTGAACTCGTTGTTAATTCCAGTAATAAAACGAGATGAGAACGCTGGCTGGGTAATTAGCGAGGAGGCTGGGGAAGAAATTGCTGTTTGATGGTGGGTAATAAAGGCAGCCGTGGTGACCGCTCTCCTGAGCAGCCGCCGCCGCCGCCACCACGCTCCCCTGTTCTGCTGACGGAGGGAAACGCTGTTGCTCTGTGCCTAAGGTTCCTGCCCCTGGGGCTGTCCTCCAGGCTCCTCACCACGCGTCTTCCAGGCCGCGGCCCTGTCACTAGCTCAGCACTGGGCCCGCACTGCTGAAGGGATGATTCGCCCACCCTCGTGGTCTGATGTAGTTAGAGCGAAGTCAGGCAGTGTTTTCTCCTGTTGCAGCTTCTAACTCTGGCCCTGAATAAAGTCCCTGTGTGCGACTCTTGTTCTTGGCACGAGGTCAGTTTCTCTCGCAATGTCCCCATCTGGACATCTCAGGGTTTGAGCGCGGCCCGAAGAGTTCTGTAGTTACTGTGACCTCCTTGTGAACTAGAGCAGCCCAAGCCCTTCCCTAAGGAGAAGGACTGCACTTGAGCCCGTGGTCCAGTCAGCTGTTGACAGCTGACCTAAATATGATTCTACACATGGACTGAAGATGAAAATGACCAGGGGCAAGGCCTCAGTATGAGCACAGATCAGGGATCGGTATGTACAGAGACTAGGGGCCATCTGTGGACTATGACCAGAGGTCAGTATATACAGAGACCAGAGGTCAGTATATGCAGAAACTAGGGATCAGTATGCAGAGACTAAGGATCAGTATGTAATGAGACCGGAGATTAGTATATACAGAGACTAGAGGTCAGTATGTAGAGACCAGGGATCAGTGTGTCCTGAGACTAGAGACCAGTCAGTGCAGAGACTAGAGATCTGTGTGCATAGGAGCCAGAGACGGGAACACAGAGCAGCTAAGTCTTTGGGATGGAGACAGGAGGTTGAGACAGGACACTGGGTTGAAAGCAAGACGAGGGGCCAGGAGCTGGTGAGGTGGAGAAGGGTCAGACCGGAAGACCCTTGGAGGGGGCAGGGGCCTGGGGGCTCCGTGGCACGCTGAGGATGTTGGCGTGTCGGCTGCTGGCAAGGCCTGGCTCCTTCGGTGAGGCCCAAAGCTGAGAGAGCGCCCTGCGGGTGCCCAGCAGTGTAACCCCAGAGTTGTCCGGGTCCCCCTGGGGTGGAAGGTTGCTCTCCTTGACGTCTCTGTGGATTCCAGGTCGTGAGGAGAACCTCGGAGCGAGTGAGCCTGAGACCAGGCCCCGTCCGTACCAAGCAGAGTAGTAGAGGCACCGGCCAAGCCTCAGGGCACCGTGGTGGCCAACAGTGAGGCGTCTCCTTGCACCCCCCTCCCAGAGCAGCTCTGGCTGGCTGGCTGGTTAGTCAGGCCTGTGCCTTTCTCACGATTGCCGCCTGAAAAGATGCCATGTTCAGCGAGGTCTCCCGGGACAGGCAGGGGCTCCTGGGCCTTGACGCGCTTCCCCAAGAGGAGATGATTTTGTATCTAATCAATGATTTCAGACTCTTCTCTCAGGGGAGTATGTAGACCCAGGAACGGAAATTATTTTAATGTGTTATTTATTCTGGTTCTGGGGCAGAAACCCAAGGAAGGAATTTTTACCACGCAGTATAGAGGCAGAGAGTTTGGAACTCCCAGGGGCCTGACCGGTGTGGAAGAGGAAGAGGCAGGAAGTCCCAAGCAGAGCCCAGAGCCAGGCTGGCCTGGCTAGGACTGGAAGGTGCAGGGACAGAGGGCTCTGGCCCCCCAGCCCTGGGCAGCCCGATGAGCCCCCTGGATGAGCACAGGGGGAGGGTCATGTGGAAGGCAGCCTCAAAGTGTGCAAACCTAGACTCGCCTCTGCACCTTCTGCCTCCAGCGATCCTGGGCAGGTGACCTGTTCCCTCTCTAAAGTGGGCAGCAGCCTGGGTTACACAGTCTATCTCAACGGACATACCCTCCAGAAAAACAACCGGCAAGCAAGCACCTCGCTCAGGCGATGGGTGATTGCACAGGGTATGAAATGTGCATGTAGACGCGTAGTTCAGACGCCAAGCCCAGTGGTGGTCCAGCCCAGTGGTGGGTCCTAAGACCACCTCTCTGCACCCAGAGCTGAGAACGCACAGGGTCCCTGCGTGCGCGAGGCCGCAGGCCGGTCGATACTCTCAGGCATCTTCCAGAGGGCTCCCCAGTGCCCAGGAGGGAGGGCACTTGTGAGATGGACAGTCCAGGGGTCCAGGGCTGCGCTGTCCTCACCTCGGAGCCTGTCATGTCTTCGGCCCATGGGCACGCTTTCCCTGTACCCCATTTCCAGGCTGCCTTTGGGTTGCTGCCTAAGTCATTTTCCCTAAGTGCCGAGTCCAGGGCTTGGCTCCAGAGCCTTTGCTCCCCCTGTGGAGACTCGGGGGGCTTCAGGGTTCTGCTCTGGGGGGCAGTGCTCCCTCTGCTCACAGCAGCGGGGGAAGAGGCCCGGCACTGCGACACGGCGGAGCCTAACGCGTCTGTCACCACGGCTTCCAGGATTACATGCAGAACATCCACGGCAAGGAGATAGACCTGCTGCGGACCACCGTGAAAGTTCCAGGGAAGCGCCTGCCCCGAGCCACGCCCACCACAGCCCCCGGCACCAGCCCCCGTGCCAACGGGCTGGCCATGGAGCGGAGTAACACGCAGCTGGGAGGGGGCACAGGTGAGGTGGCTGCTGAGGTGGGGAGCGGGGAGCGTTCTGGGGTGGGAGTGACTAGGGGAATCTGAGCGGGGGGGGGCGGGGGTGCTTCAGATTAACTCAGCAGCCAGTGCCACACAGTGCCACACACCGCAGCCAGGCACGGGCAAGAGGCACATTCAGTGCAAGTGGTCAAGGTAGTCTTGGCTGGGGGGCGCGGGGTCAGTGGTCCTAGGACCACCTCTCTGCACCCAGAGCCAAGGAAGGCCAGCGTCTCACCTTGACGTGTGGGGAGGGCAGGACGGCCTGGGATCGTGCAGGCAGCCGTCTCAGCTCTGCCCCTGATGTGGCTTCCGCCCAGAGAGCCCTGCACTTAGGAAGAACCCAAGGGCAGGGGAGCAGCCCTCTGTCCACCTACCCGCGATGGAGAGTCGGGGACCACCGGCAGGTGCAGCAGGACAGCCTTTCTCTGGCCGCGTGTCGGTGGGAGGGGGAAGGGCTGCTCACTGCTCAGGCGCTTCCTTGCCCCGCCTCATCCTCCCTCCTTGGGCTTCTCCTTGGGCCCTTGTCCTCTCGGGGGCCGTCTTGGGGAGACGGTCACATTCTTGGTGTCTAGACCTGTCTGGCCTCTGTGTCTCCCACTGTTGGGTTCCTCCTTCCTGGGCTGAGAGATGATTCTCAGGGCACCGCCCCAGGCCTCTGGCGCTGTCCCTGCGCCCAGTCCTGCCACCGTGAAGATGTACCACTTTCCCTGGGGGACGTGTGGGGAGATGGGTGGGCGTGGTGTGTCGTAAGGGGCTGGAGATGCTAGGTCCCCTGGGACAGACAAGGAAAATCCCAAGCAATGATGAATCGCTCACCCCGAATGCTGCCGGGACGTGTTTGGAGAAGGTCCGTGTGGAGGGAGGATAGGCGAGGTGCTGGCCCCCCATGTACGGTCCTTGTTTGGGGCCAGACACCTTCCGTGTGATCAGTTTGCTCGTTTGGCCACCACTGAGTGAGATGGCAGCGTGAGAAGGTGCGGAGCGAGTCCTGACCTCACTGAGCTGTGGCCATCCGTGGACGTCTCTGTGCCAGACCCTAGGGCACCGCGCGCTCGGGGCCGGAGGGCTGGGGGTGGTGTGTGCCAGCCCGGTTTCATGAGCAAACAAAGGCTCCGAGAGGTGAATTAGTTTGTCTGTGCAATCCTGCTGTAAGGGTCCTGGGCCTCTCTGTCACTTCCTTTAAACCAGCCAGAGCTGGAGCCAGCCAGTCCTTGAAGCACAGGGAGAACTCTAGTGGACAGAGGGAAAAGGCAGGCGGAGGGAGCTGACAATCTGCCCCAGGTAGCCTGCGATAGTGGTTGGAGGTGGGGGGCACTGGTGGGGGGTCGGGGGGGTACGTGGAGCCTGGTGTCAGTGACAAAAATGGCCCGAGTCCAGTCCTTGATGCTCAGGGTCTCACAGAGCCGGAAGCGGCCAGGGAGCCCCGTCTAGCCAGCCTCGATGTGGGGTTCCTCACGCCAGTGCCAGAGGGCAGGCAAGGTCTCCAGAAAGAGCCAAGGATAGGCCCTCGCCCCACAGCGGCAGGAGGCGGATGCGCTGGCCCGGACTCTGGGCTCAGGTAGCCTGCACCTAAGAGCCCGGCAGCTCGCTGGCGTAATTACAGCACCCACGCACGGAAACACATGGCCGGTGCTTCCCAAGCCCGTGCTCCCACCGCCGCACGCTGACATCGACCCTCACGCACACTCACACATGTCTCTCGCTCACCGGGCGATGTTAACATCTCATTATCTTTGTTACTGTAATTACATTATCCGCTGCTTTATGCAGAATTATCCTCGGAGGACTAATTGATGGCTCCATGTTTAATTCATTAATCATTAGCATCAAATTCGACAATTACAGTGCACACTGATTGTGGGATTGCAGGCGTAATGAGGGGAGAATTAACAAAGAAAAGGGAAAGCGCTTTCCCTCCCTCAGGGTTTTGGGTTGGGGGGCTTGGGGAGGAAGGTGGGTCCTGTGATGTCTTCAGTCGGGGCGAGGGGCGAGGGGGATTTGAACTGGGAGGGGATGGAACTAGAAAGGAGTAGAGAGAAGCTAGGACCTCCCCCCCCACCTCCTAGGGTTCATTGAGCCTGGAGAAGAGCTTGCTAGGAAGGACCTGCAACCTGAAGTTGGGAGCCTGGCAGGATCCGGGGGCTGCGTCATTGGCGTGTCACCTGGGGGCTGAGGATGGGCCTGTGGCCCCAGAGCCACACACGTGGCGAGCACTGCCCGTGTTCCGGTCTCTGTGGTGTTTGTGACAGAAGCATCTCTGTCTCGGCGCGTGTGGCGTTTGGCTTCCCACCCATTGTGGCCGGTTCAGCCTGGCTGGGGTCACATGCTTGCGGGGCCACGAGGCCTCCCTCACCCAGCGCTGTCCTGCCCCGTCCACACCCGAGCTCCTGACAGGGCCTGAGATCACTTGGGTTTGATGCACCCCTCTCGACCTCCTGTGGCCGCTTCCTCCTGCCTTAGGTCTTGGGACACTGGCGAAGGGGTGGGAAGCTCATTTTCTCTGGTCCAGCGAGTGTCAACGGGTCTTCTCTGTCCCCCGCGCTGTCCTGCCCGCCCAGCCCAGACGCCTCAAGCCTCGGCTTCCCTTGGCTCTGCCAGTCTTCCCTGATGGGAAAAGAAAGATTAATTTTCTCCAGCCCAACAGGATAATTACTAATACTAATTAGACATAATTACTTGAATTTGATACACTTATTTCTTGTCAGAATGGCAGCCAAGCCGAGGCAGAGCAAATGGTTGTGTGTGGAGCAGAAGGTGGGGTTACGGGGCCTGAAGTGGGGTGTGTGACAGGTCACGGCGTTCAGCCTTGGCCGAGTGCGCCGTCCTGTTCTGTGCCCCGCCCTTCGCATCTTGATCACGGTGGCGCGTGTGACGGGGACGTGAAGGCTGGGAGCTCGCCCACCTCCTGCATGTGGAGGCCTCGGGGCGTCTTGAGTCGCCAGTGAGGCTGGGCCCACTGCCCAGGGAGCCTGGCCCTCCTTTCTGGTCACTGTCCTGGGGTTACAGGCTCTGGTTGGTGGCTCCCGCCGCCGGTGTCCCTGCCTCGCCCTTCCCGGCCTCCTCCCAGCCTCCTCCTTCCCCTCCCCAGGTGGCCTCCACGCGGCCAGCAGCGCATCCCTCCACGCTGAGCGCCCCCTCGGCAGCTCGGCCTGGGCCAGCCCGCGACCTGAGGGGCTGCACCAGCGCTCCTGCTCGGTGTCCAGCGCTGACCAGTGGAGTGAGGCGGCCGCCGGCCTGCAGCACCCTGGTGAGTGGCGGCTCAGCCGCTTCCCACCTCTTCCCCTCTGCTTAGGCCATCCAGGAGGGGACCCCAGATGCCCAGAGTCTGGGAGCCTTCGGTGGACTAGCGCTCAGCTAAGGGGCGAGGGCCAGCAGAGCCCTTCAGGGCTCGGCTCAGACAGGCCCCTCGGGGCCGGGGACAGCTCCCCTTGGGCCCCCCGCTCGGCCCTGAGGCAAGCCTCCAGCCTCAGCAGAGGCCCGCCCTCCGCAACGCCTCCACTTCCCAGGCTGCGCTGCTGGCCTCCCGTGTCCCCATCAGCCCCCTGCGCAGCCAGCTCATCAGTCTCTCTGTGGGGGGGACAGGGAAGCGGCTGAGTGGGAGGTTGGAGACTGGGGGTCTCTAAGCAGCGAGAGCCATGTTCTGTAAGCGACACCGGCCTGCCGCGCCAAGAGGGTCCCAGGGGAGTTACCCTGAAAGGTCCTGTTCTCACCTGTACTGCTTGGTGGGCTGGGCCGGTCCCGTCCCAGGAGCCGGCGCCCATCGCGCCCACCCACCCACCTCTGCCACCCACCCGCCCTGCTTGCTCTCCCTGGCTCTTTCTCCATCCCTCGCCTTCTTTCCTCTCCTCCACGTTTCAGTCTTTACCCACACTTCCCCGGTCCTGTCCACCCAACCCCCAGGACACCCCCCAACTGCCATCCCCTTGGAGGCTCACTTGCTCATCTCTCCCAGAGGCCCCCCAAAGACCTTTTCTTCCCACCTCCTGGTGTAAGCATAAGGTCCGACTGCTCCGCTCTGCACACGGGCCGGAGCGTGTTCCCCATCTAGGAGCAAGTCCTCCCCAGGGAGTGGGCAGGAGCCAGGCGCTGCCTCTGGTCACCGTGCTGCGGCCTGTCTGGCCTTGGCGAGGCCCCTCTGTTGAGTCTGGAGGAGTTAGGCGGGCGGGAGGGAGCGCGTCTGCCTCTAATGAAGTTTGACATTTAGTGGTGAGCGCCGGGCGGGGTGTGGGAGCCAGAGCTTGATTAGCGCGCTCTAATTGACAGTAATTAGGCAGCTCCCTGATTGTTTCTAATTCTGCTATTAATTGTGAGGAGCGGGGAGTGTGATTGAGGATAAATTTGGTGCGGAGCTGCTGGGGCTTCTGCTCCCCGTGAGTCCCCGGGCCGCCTTCCACCCCTCCAGGCTCAGACGCACTCGCCTCCCTCTGCCTTCATCTTGCTCCGCCCAAGTTTCCAACTCCATCCCGTGTTCATCCGCCCGAGCCATGGCGCTCTGGGCTGGGAGGCCCGGGCAGTGGCGGCCCACAGAGGGTGCACTGAACACCCAGTCAGAGTGGCAGGATCAGGCCCCCCGCGCCGTGCGCCTGTCCTCCCCTCTTCCCACACTTCTCCACCTCTCCCCTCACCAGCCAGTGGCCCAGCTGAGGTGCCCAGCTCCAGCCCCAAGCTGGAGCCTCCCCCATCTCCCCACTCCAACCGGAAGAAGCACCGGCGGAAAAAGAGCACCGGGACCCCCCGACCAGACGGCCCCAGCAGTGCTGCTGAAGGTTAGGGGGACCCAGAGGGACAGTGGGCTCAAGAGGTGGGCAGCGGGGCCTGGGCGTAGTGCTCTAGAAGTAGCACTCTTTCTCCATTAGAGACGCAGCCTCACCGTGAGGCATTACTCAGCCCTGTTTGTGCCTAGACCCCCTGGCACTGTGGCAGGCTGCGGCCTTCCCCTCAGCGCTACCCTTTCCGGTGATCTGAGCTTGGGTCTGCTCTTACTGTGGGATCGCACAGTATGGCCGCTACCCTAGTGCTTCCGAGACTTGGGGGCAGGGCCCTTCTCTGTGACTGGCGCTGCCCGTGAGCGCTGGGGATAGCAGGGGCAGCACACGCGTGTAGGCTGGACCGTTCTCCGTCAGTCTCCTGGGGGCCAAGGTGCCCCAGCTCCACGTCTCTTCCTACCACGGCGCTGCACCCACCGCGCCCGCCTGCCCCTCTTCTGAGGACTGGAGTTTCTTGGTCTCTGCATAAGTTAAACTTCTGTGAACTTGCCAGTTCTTAGTTCTGTTCTGACTTGTGGGGAGGAGTAGGGAGCAGGTGCTCATGTGATACAGTCAGAGAGGTGGAGCGGGGTGGCCCGTGGTCCCCAAGTGAAGGAGGCAGTCATGGAGTTCAAAAGCTGAGGGCAAAAGCAACAGGAGGTACCGGGGAGGAGTCTAGTTTATGTTTGCTCATCTAAGGGACCTCAGATCCGGAACCCAGTGGGGGAGGACTTTGAGGTGACAGTCGGCACGGGCAGAGAAGGCCGTGGGAGCAGGGACAGCTCTGGCAGGAGGTGGCTCGCCCTGGGGCCGTATGGGTACTCTTCTCTCTTCACCACTGGCAAGTCACTGCCTGTGGGCAGTTGTTCATGGGGCAGCGGCTGCTGTGCAGATCTGTGTGGCTCTTCCAGGGGTCCGGGCGGGGGCAGAGACGTCGGGGGGCACAGTCGGGCCCCAGCACTTGTCGCTGCAGATGCCCTCCTCTCTGTTGCTTCACGTCCTCTGGTTCCTGGGGACAGCATCTCCTCTCCCCACCCTCCCACCTCCTTGCCCTTCCTGCCTGCCGGTGCCAGGGCAGTGGGGGAGGAGCCCAGCTCCCAGGAGCCCCTCGCTGCCGCCGTCCAGAATATTGGGTTTAATGAGCTGCAAAATGAGGCGGCTGCAGCTGACATGTACGGATGGAGGCATGCCCGCCTCCCCCGCCCAGCATGCGCCTTCTAGCACCGGCCTGTCCTCAGACACTGCTCTTCGTCCTCCAGGACGGGTGCTCCCTCCCCTCCAGACCAGTCCTGAGGACGTTCAGGAAGCCAAACCCTCACGCCCACCATTTCCCCTAGACTCCACAGGTGGTCAGACCCGAGGGCTCGGGCTGATCTAGCACGTTCGCTGCTTCCGGCTTGTGGCCTGGCACTGGGTGGGCAGCTGTGAGGAGGAGAGTAGGTACCAGCGAAGCGGAGGCGTGGCCAGCACGCCGCTGGGTGTGCGTGGGGCGGGGCCGTGGGGGGCGGGGCCTGATGGCACACATGCTCTCTCCCCAGAGACAGAGGAGTCCTTCGAGTTCGTGGTGGTCTCCCTCACCGGGCAGACCTGGCACTTTGAAGCCTCGACGGCGGAGGAGCGGGAACTATGGGTACAGAGCGTCCAGGCCCAGATCCTCGCCAGCCTGCAGGGCTGTCGCAGCGCCAAGGACAAGGTGGGCACGGGGTGGCTGGGCTCGCCCGCAGCACGCGACTGGGGGGAGGGCTTGCAACTGACCAGCCACCTGTCTCCCCCGCCCGTGGCAGACGCGACTGGGGAACCAGAACACGGCTCTGGCTGTGCAGGCCGTCCGCAACGTCCGCGGCAACAGCTTCTGCATCGACTGCGAGGCCCCCAGTGAGTGCGAAGCCCTGGGGGCCGGGAGCTGGGGGCCGGTGGCAAGGGAGGGAGTGGCGGACGGGTCTGCGGGGCCGAGGCCTTTCTAGCTGCCCCTCTCCGGCCGCTGCCCGCTCATCTCTCTTCTGCTTCCCTAGATCCAGACTGGGCCAGCCTGAACCTGGGCGCCCTGATGTGCATCGAGTGCTCGGGGATCCACCGGCATTTGGGGGCGCACCTGTCCCGGGTCCGTTCCCTCGACCTGGACGACTGGCCTCCTGAGCTTCTGGCCGTCATGACTGCCATGGGCAACGCGTTGGCCAACAGCGTCTGGGAGGGGGCCTTGGATGGCTATGCGAAGCCAGGGCCCGAGGCCTGCAGGTGAGTCGTGGGGGGTCTCTGGTGCTGGCCAGGAAGGGGGACGCCGGGGCTCCACTGCAGGGAAGGTGGATTGCGTGGCGCCCTGTAGCTCTGGCAGTGTGAGAAGGGTTAAAACTAGCCGTTGCTCTGCTTGGCAGTTGGCCTCTGGGGGGGTCCCTCCCCTGCTGCTCCTGTCACTCACACGTCTCACAACAACGGGCCCTTTCTGAGCCGTTATCAGCGGGTCAGGGGCCATCGGGAGACGCATGCGCAGGGCCGCTATCGCTGTGTGCCTCCAGCGCCCCGGCCCGCTCACCAAGATGGGGAGAATGGGTGGTAGATAGGGTGGCCGTGGCCCCACACACAGGCCCCCGCCCGCTTTGTTCCTATGCTGCCAGTCGCAGACAGTTCAGACGGCCAGATAAGCTGCCACTCAGGCCTGCTTGGAATCTTCCTGCCCTCTCGACCCTCCTGGCCCCAGGGGTCTCCCTTCAGCGTCCGGCCCTTTTACTTACACCACCCTTCTGGGTGTGACCTGCTGCCCCCTTTGAATGCCTGCAGTCCCTGGGCTTCTCTCCGCACCGTCATACTTACTGCTTCTCCCCGTCCCCTGCCCGTGTGCCCGCTTCCCTCTGACCCCTGCACTGCCGTCCCGCTCATGCCCGATGGCCCTGTGCTCGCAGAGAGGAGAAGGAGCGCTGGATCCGGGCCAAGTACGAGCAGAAGCTCTTCCTGGCCCCGCTGCCGAGCTCCGACGTGCCGCTGGGGCAGCAGCTGCTCCGGGCCGTGGTGGAGGATGATCTGCGGCTGCTGGTGATGCTGCTGGCCCACGGCTCCAAGGAGGAGGTGAACGAGACCTACGGGGACGGCGACGGCAGGACGGCCCTGCACCTGTCCAGCGCCATGGCCAACGTGGTTTTCACGCAGCTGCTCATCTGGGTGAGTCTCGCCGCTCCGGCCTGCCCCGCCCACCTGCTCCTCCCCAGAACCCAGGGATTTCCTCCTGCGCCCCGCCAGTTGTGACCTGCGCTTCCTCCTGCAGTACGGGGTGGACGTGCGGAGCCGCGATGCCCGGGGCCTGACCCCGCTGGCCTACGCCCGCCGAGCTGGCAGCCAGGAGTGCGCGGACATCTTGATCCAGCACGGCTGCCCCGGAGAAGGCTGTGGCCTAGCGCCCACCCCCAGCAGAGAGCCTGCCAATGGTGCCAACCCCTCTGCCGAGCTGCACCGCAGCCCTAGCCTCCTATGAGGCCCAGGACGAGGGCAGGGGGACGAGAAGGACTCCGTGGCCCGAGGGAGACAGACCCAGACGGAGCAGCGGGGACGTGCGGCGAGGAAGAGGAGGAAAGGAGGAGAGTCGAAGGGACGGAGGAGCGGTCTGGGGTTTGAGCTGGCAGAACGGGAGTGTGTGTTCAGCCCTGTGCCCTCCGGTGCCATTGAGAAGGGACAGGACCCTTTGGAGGTGCCTGTGAGGAGAGGGGGGCAGGACCTCTCCCTCCTCCAGAGCCCTGCCTCCTCGTGCGAGCTCCCACAAAGCCTCCATCCAGCAATGGCGAGGGCAGGACACGGGATGGGGGTGCTGGATGAGAGAGACAGGGGGCGATCTGTGAGTCCCATGTAAAGTTTGTACATTGGAATATTTATGTTTGTGTACATATCGGTGTGCGTGTCTGATGAGCCAATAAACCAGACTGTGTGTGGCCTCGGTTCCCCGCTCTACCTCTGTACCCAGACTCGCTCACCCCCGGCCTCTCGTTCTGAGGTTCTCTCCCCTCGCTCGGCAGTTCGAGTGTGCCGGGAGCGAGGCACAGCGAACCCGAATCCGGTAGAGGAGACTCTGCTTCCTTCTGGGTGCTGCCCCCCAGCTCGCGCCCCTCTTCTGCAAGCCTTGCAGCGGTCTCACCATCAGCGCTGAGCCTCTCACACCCGCACGGCCAGCAGGCAGAGATGGCACAGCGTTACCACTTCTCCAAAGACCAGCGGGCCCGCCTGGCCGATGAGCAACAAGACTGAAGACACAGGAGAGCTCAGGATCCCACGGGGATGAGCCGGACACTGGCTGCCTCCTGCCCAACTGCTTAGAGGGAGAGGGAGGGCAGGTGCCCTTTGACCCCCACCAGCCCTCCACCTGCCAAACTCAACCAGGCCTGAGCCCAGGTCCTCTGCCGTTTATGCTGCATTCCTTTATGCTGAAAGAAAACCAGGGGAAATCCCTTCTCCCGCCAGTTCTTGAAGGATGAGATCTGAATTTCAGGTGCTGGCTCAGAAGGCTGTTGGTTCCCGCCACCACTTTGCTGCTGGCCGGCGTCTCCTGAACCCTCGACTAGGTGGCCGGGTGGTGGGCCGGTGCTCGCCCCGGGCACCAACCAGAGTGAGGGAAATAACCAAGTAACGCTATTCAGAGAAGAAACCAGGTTTTATTTCTTTGCCCACATCCCCTGTTGCGAGGCTGTTCAGAGCCTCACATGGGGCAGAACAGAGATGGGGTCACGGGTGGGCGTAGGAATGGGTTCCTGGGGACAGGACAGCTAGCTCCACACTTTCTGAAGACGGCTGCTTGAGTCGGCTCAGGGCTGCTTGGCACAGCTGAGGTCTTAGGAGAAAGCCAGAGGAGGGCAGAGCAGGCCCCACAACGCCGGCTGCTTCGCCCCTGCCTGTCTCTGCCCATAATCACTTGCCCTTCCACAGGGGCCACAACCATAGAGAACAGCTCGGCCTCGGCCTCCTGCCAGAGGATCTGGGAGTCTCGGCCTTGGGGTACACCTGGCTGGGAACAGGCCGGGTTTGGACTCCATCCTCAGCCACGTCCCCAAACTGCTGAAGTTTCGTTTCCAAGGAGACGGGGGTCCCTGGCTGGATGTAGCCGTGACCCCGTCCGGCTTCTCCCGGTACCTGCGGCTCTGCTGGGGATAGAGCTCAATCTCACACGAACCATTCCACACCTGACCGGATGTGTCTGGCTCATGGGCCGTTCTGGAGCTCACGGTCTGCATGCTGGCCTGCAAGGCCGGCGGGGAATGTGAGCAGGCTGGGCATCTCAGCCCCCCAACTGTACGGCCTTAGCTCAGCCTTGGGGGGAAGGGGAGTGGGAGTGGGGAGTGGTCCTTCGTCCTCCGGTGCTGGGGGAAGCCTTTCCCAGGGCCTCTGCGGATGCGTCAAGCCTGTTCCTGGGCTACTTGTCTTCTGACCGGTTCCTCGGCTTAGTAATCATTCCAATCCCAAAGCCGCTGCCTCCGCCTCCACGCCTCAAGGGTACACCTTCCAAAACCATCACGGACTCCTGTCCTGTCCTCTGGGCGGCTGCCCTTCCTAACCCACCTGTTCTGTAACAGAGGAGACTGGGATTTTCTAACCCTCCAAGGTGGTGTGAGGAGGAGGAGGAAGCAGTTACACTGTAAGAGCAGGTCAGGAAGCAGCCTTCTCCCGAGCCTTGCACCCCAAACTCCTACAGCACAAAAGCACGTGTGTGCCCACCCCCAGGTGCGGAGTGAGCCCCCTGTCCTGCCCGTCACTGACTGGACAGCAGTGTCCTCTACTGAGTCAGAAAAGCCTGCACATTCCCCAGCTAGACGGAGGTCAAGTGTTCCTTCCCCCGGTGCCCAGGGCAGCAAGGCTGCCCCTGCAGGGCGCTACCTTTTCCAGAGAGAGCAGACAGGTTTGCCTGTTCACAGGAAGCAGGGACACCGCGGCCCAGCATGAGCTCGAGGGGCCGTGGCGGGTGTGGTGGGCAGTGTGGAGGATGCTCCTGGTGGGGGAGGGGCTGCCACAGACTTTCCACTGAGGCTGGTGACCCTTGGGGCCCTCCCACAGCACAATGGGCGGACTGGCTGAGACTTGAAACGGCTTTCCCAGTCCCCCCCAACCTTTGGGGTGCAGACAGACACAGACAAGAGGCATCATATGTACAAACTTTACACAAAATAAATAAGGAATTGTGACCCCTGGAGGGTATTAGGACACTCCCTCAGAAGCTGCCCCAGGGCCTTAGCCAGAGTCCTCTGGACCCCAAGCCTGTCTTACCGACACCCCACAAGTCGGCCTTGGTCCCAGCAGCTACTCAAGGGTCAGAACCTGAACCCCGCCCTGAGGCTCCCCCCACCCTGAGGCTCCCCTCGCCTTGAGGCTCCCCTGCCCAGTCCCGTAGGTCTCCGGAGCAGTCCTGGGCTGCTCACCCACACGGGGTCGGGGGCACAGCCTCTCCCAGCGCAGAATCCACGGGGCCCCGCTCGTGGGCAGTGTCCAGCGAGCCTCGGGCAGGTCCTTCGCCCGGCAAGGCCTGGGGAGGTGGGTCAGGGCCGCGCCCCTTGCTCCATCTGTTGGTGCTGGCTGCGCACGGCAAACCTGTTGACGTGCACCGGTATGGGCACGACGATCTTGGGGTTTCTCACGGGCTCCCCGGAGCGGCTGCTCACGTTGCCCGCCTTGATGCGCTTCCACTTGGCCCGGCGGTTCTGAAACCAGATCTTGACCTGCACCTCGCTGAGCTTGAGCGCGTGCGCGATCTGGGAGCGCTCGGTGAGGCTCAGGTACTTCTTGCAGTGGAACTCCTTCTCCAGCTCCAGCAGCTGCTCGCTCGTGAAGGCCGTGCGCCGCCGCCGGCTCTTGCCCCCCGGAGCCGCCACCCCCGCGGCCGCCGGGGCCCCCTCCTCAGCTCCTGTCCCCGGGCTTCCCTTTAGCTTCGGTTTGGGTCCCAGAAGAGGCCCGGGAGCCCCCGCAGAACTGTCCAGAAAACTGTCGTCCTCGCTGTCGCCGCCCGAGCCCTCCTCGTCGGGCTCGCTGCCTGCGGGGTCTCCCGCCGGGGTCTCCAGCTTCTCCTCATCCGAGCTGTACACCTTCCCCTCTGCTGTGCGGAGCGGGGAGGCAACGGGCAGGGAAGCAGGCGATGGTTTGGAGGGGCATGCGGGGAGCGTGAGATGGGCGGCCCAGGGCACAGAGGGTGGGCGGGCATGGGGCGGGAGGGAAGAGGTTTGGGGAGGACAGAGAACGGGAAGAAAGGTTTTAGCCAGTGCAGACTTCTATACGGATCAGGAGACAATGCGCAGGGCAGCACCTGCCAGCCCATTCATCATCCCACCCGCCATGTCCCGTCTCTCTCCAGACCCAGTGCCCAGTGCCCAGTACAGCCCAGTGCCCAGTACACCCCGACATCCTGCCCTCCAGGTTCACGTCCACTGTCAGGAGCAGCGTGGGAGCTGGATGCGGGGGTGGGGGGTCCGAGCCATCGAGGATAGATGTGGAGCTCTGGAGAGCCCAGGGGAGGCAAGGGTGGAGGCTCCGCCGTTCCCCCAGGAACCCACCAGATGGCAGGTACCTACAGACTCTCAGGTCCAGATGGAACCTTCTGGATCATCAGGTCCTAACCCAAGTCTAAAGGCGTCGGGGGAGATGCTTAGTGATAGAGCGCTTATTGTGCAAGCGTGAAGACCAGAGTTCGTATCCCCAGAAAAAGTGGGACAATTCTTGCGGTCAGGGGCGAGCAGGAGATGCCCAGGGCAAGCTGCCAGCTAGCATAGGTCATCGGCAAAACTCCAGGCTCGGTGAGAGACCTTGTCTCAATAAATAAGTTAAAAACTAAAGGTCAGCTAAGTGGCTCAGTGGGTAACGGCACTTACGGCCAAGGCTGGTGGTCTGAGTTCAGTCACTAGAACTTACATGGAAGAGAGAACTGATTCCCACAAGTGGTTTCTGGCCTCCACACACAAGCCATGGGACATGCGTGCCACCCCCCAAAAAATAAAAGAAGGAGCTAGAGAGATGATTCAGTGTTTAAGCCTCTGCCTTGTAAGCAGAACAAGGTTTCACATAAAAATGCCAGGTAGAAATGGCAGCAGTTTGCAGTTCCGGTCCTGAGAGGCAGAGTTTGGGAAATCCCAGCAAAACAAAAAGGAGGAAGAACAATCCTGGGTGATTCCTGAAGTCACCCTTCATACTCTCAAGCCTTCACAACACTCAAGTGCTCTCAGTTTCACACACACAGATGCATACACAAAACAAGAAGGAAAGGAAGGAAGGGGAAAGAAGGGAGAGGAAGGGAAAGAAAGAAAGAAAAAGAAAGATGAAAAGAAAGAAGAGAGAGAAAGAAAAGAGGGAAGGAAGGGAGGAAGGAAGAGAAAGGGAAAGAAAGAAAATGAAAGAAAGAAGGAGGAAGGAAGAGAAAGAAAGAAAGAAGGAAGAGAAAGAGAAAGAAAGAAAGAGAAGAAGGAAGGAAGAGGAAGAGAAAGAAGAAGAAAGAAAGAAAAGAAAGAAAGAAAGAAGAGAAAAAGAAAGAAGGAAGGAAGGAAGAGAAAGAGAAAGAAAGAAAAGAAAACGAAAGAAAGAGAAGAAGAGGAAGAACAAGAAAGAAAGAAGAGGAAGGAAGAGAACGAAAGAAAGCAAAAAAAAAAAGAAAGAAGAAGAACGAAGAAGAGAAAGAGAAAGAAAGAAGAAGAAGAGGACGAAAGAAACGCAAAAAAGAAAGAAAGAAGGAGGAAAGAATAAGAAAGAAACGGAAAGAAAGAAAAGAAAGGAAAAAGAAAGAAAGAAGGAAGAGAAAAAGAAAGAAAGAAAGAATTTCTAAGAGCCGAGAGGCAGGTTTCCTCCCTTTCCCTCCGGGTCTTAAGCAGACCACCTGCAGACAGGCTCCCAGCACGTCTCTTGCCTGTGGCCAGACTTCTGCTACTCGGCCCCCAAGGCCCCTTTCCAGGCTGATTTCTGACCCGCTCTCCTCTCTCCCCTGCTGTCCATCCCTCTGGGCAGCGCTGCCTTGCCCCCAGCAAGCTTTGGCTCAGCTCTGCTCCGCTGGGCACAGTGACACGCCCAGGATCCACTGGGGGGGGGGGGTGCAGCAGGAGGGAACGGCCGAGGCAACAGGAGGAGACTGGAGAGGCCTCCAGGCTATAAGCACTGGAATCCAAAACCAGTCCTAAAACTTCATTCAACCCTGGCTTCGCCCTCACCTGCCAGTGTGCTTGGCAGGCTGCAGATAACATTTCAAAAGTTTCCAGGGCAGAGAGATGGTTCAGTGGGGAAAGTGACTTTGGGTCCCCAGTGCCAGGTGTGGCAGTCAGTGCCTGCCTGTAACCCCAGCACTGGGAGCAGGGTGCAGACAGGTGGATCCTGGGTCTAACGAAAGTGGTGGGAGTTGGGCTCACACATAAGGGCGACGGGAAGATACGCAACCTCTGGCCTCCACATGTGCTTGCTCAGACACAGCACACACATACGTGCATAGATGCAAACAACACATGCATACATACGCACACGTGCATACACGCATATACCACACGTGCATGCACACCACACATGCACACACGTTCACACATGCACACCGCACATACATGCATACAGCACACACACATGCATATATCCGTACACATGCATGCATATACCACACACATTCATGCATGCATACAGCACACACACATGCATACACACATGCATATGACACACGCACACACACACGCACACACAGTGATTTCCTTTTTTAAAAAAGTTTTTAGCATTTGAGTTTAACAAGCTCCCTCATGCTCTAGGCAAGGGAAGCAAGAGCAGTTCGGAAGACAGCCGACCAGTGGGAAAGAACACCACGCCAAGGGAGATCCAGGCTCCGAGTTGGCAAGAGCTACAGAGTCTCCCCACTCCCACTCACCTCTCTGTGTTACCCATGCCACATTTGTGCTCCCAAACTGTGTCCAGAATACAACTCAAAAGTAAACTGAAACCAGGGTCCGGCAAATGCTTTATAGGAGGAGGGGCGTGCAAAGACAGAGCACCCCTAGACTGGCAGCTGGCTGGTACTGGCTTCTCATGCCCCGCCCCTTGGGCCTGTTGCCAGCGACCCCTTCCTTCCCAGGGGCACACACTCGCTGCTTCTCAGGAAGCACAGGGACGTGTGCCTCAGAGGCTCGGGTGGCACCAGCTGCCCCCTCTTCCCCTCCACTCTTCTCCTCGGGCTCCCCTGGGCCTGCTGGATCGAAGCCCCCCAGCCTGAGATAGCCTAGCCCGGCTCCCGGCCGCCCCCTTCTTCCCCCCAGCAGCCGGCCGCCCGGGCCCAGCACAGAAGCCAGAGAAAGTCCGTGTGCAGGTCAGCAGCTGGTCAGCCTTGACCAGAGCTGGACGCTCTCCTTCCTCACCGAGGGTTCTTCCTCAGCTGTTCTTCCTCAGCTGTTCTTCCTCAGCTGTTCGTTCAGCCCCACAGAATCAAGTCCCAAACTGAACCCCGACCTTCCCGGCTGTTCTCGCCCTGCCCCTTGGCTAGCAGGACTCCCGCCCTGTCTTCAGGCCACAGTACGCTCTTCCCTCGTCCTTCTCACGGCGCATCCAAAACACCCGCAGACCTGCCTTTCAAACTGTCCAGCCGGGCCAGCTGCCTCCTTGGCAGCCGCGGTTCTGCCTCTTTAGCCTGGTCCCTTCCCGCCCCCGTCTTCCCTGTCTGAGACCCCCCACATTTCCCCTGCAGGGAGACTCTCCCTGTCCCTGCCCCTTGGGATTCAGACTC
Organism: Typhlomys cinereus; assembly: GCA_023101885.1. NCBI lineage: Eukaryota > Metazoa > Chordata > Mammalia > Rodentia > Platacanthomyidae > Typhlomys > Typhlomys cinereus. The sequence goes on along the minus strand of JALPQD010001023.1, from coordinate 2,114 downwards.
CTTTCTTGGAGTTTTCTGCTGCTCTAACACAGAATACCAACTTGATTCATTTATTTTTTTAAACTTTTTTGCATGTGTAAGTATGGGTATGTATGTATGTGTGGGTGGGTGTGGGTAGAAGAGGGCGTTGTGTGTGTCCACAGAGGCCCAAGGGTGACTTCAGAAACACTCCGGATTGCTCTGCCTCCTTACTGCTTTGCTCTAGGGTTTCCCAGTCTCCGCCTTCCAGGGCTGGAAGTGCAGGCCACTGCCATTTCTGCCTGGGCGTTTTTACATGAAAGCTGAGATCTGAACTCAGCTCCTTTTTCTTGTGAGGTAAAGGCTTAACCCTTGAGCTAACTCTCTGACCCCTCATTTATTTTTTAATTGTCTGTCTCTTCCAATTACAATGTAGGCTCCATGAAAATAGAGATTTCAGGCATATTTTATTCACAATAATATTCTCAACATCTTAAAAATCATCTACAGGGTTGGCATTCATTAAGCATTGTTACTAAATAGAAGAAACTATTTCCAGGGCTATGACAGACTCACTCCCTCTTTCCACCTGCCAATTCCCTTCTCAAACCATCTTTGGATATTCTCCTAGCCCTTCCCTATGAATACCAACCTATCCACTGCCCAGCGGGTCCCAGACCTTTCCATACACGGAGGACTCTTACTTAGGATGCTAAGTAAAGCTCAGTCCCAGCGTTAAGTACCAAAGCCCGTTAGCTTTCTCTTAAAAACATGCTTTGTGATGAGTCATAACATATAACAGAAACACAAAAACTCCGCCTGGCGGTTGGTCGTTTTAAACAGTGTTAGAATGAAAGCAGATTTCAGGGCTTGAAGAATGAAGCTTCTAGCACAGCGCCAAGCCCTCGGGGATGTCCAATAAATCTAAACTGATGATGATTGAGGTGAGACCCCAGCTCCTCAATCTGGCAGAGTCCTCCTGAGATCATCTCACCCACCCCTCTGTCTTCAGACAGGTCCAGAAACTTGAATCCACGCAAGCCCCCCCCCCACCGCGGCTTTGAAAGCCACACCCGGCTCACAGCCTCTCTCCGTGTCCCGATCCCACCTGGACGCTGAGCAGCAGGGGCAGGAGATTCTATTCTGTCTAATGCCTGTATGATCCAGACGCTGAGGACTCTGAGAAGCAGCTCCAGAGGCCAGGTGGGGGGTGGGGCAAGCCAGCCAGCCGGCCCAGCTCGGGCCTGGGAAGCCGGGGCGCGGAGGGGCGGCCCGAGAGAGTCAAGAATTGCAGAAGACCTAAGGGTTGAGCCGACAGGGTGGAAGGCTGAAAGTCTCAGGAAGAGAGGGAGGACACTGGCAGAAGAACCCGAGAGAAAGGGAAGCAAAGCACTTTAATCAACAGTCCTCAAGCCCATTTCCCCCCAATCCTGATGCGTTTGCAGCAACCAGCGGCAGAGGGCGCACTGCTGCAGAACAGGCGGCCGTTGGAAGGGGAGGCCGCAGGGGTGGACCAGACCAGAGATGTCCATCGAAGGCAGCGAGCTCCCGCAGACCTCGTGACTTAGCTGTGGCAGAACCGGCAAGCTCCGGCTGGTGAGATGCTGAATGGTAACGGCTTTGCCACACGAGCCGGATAACCCGAGTTTAAGTCCTAGAACCCCTGTGAAGGTGGAACAGAACCGACTCTACCAAGATGTCCTCTGCACATGTGCACCATGACCCCCCATCACATACGCATAGCCTGTCATAATGAGAAAAGGGAGGAGGAGGAGGAGACGAACAAGAACTGCGAAGCTATTTTCTTTATCTGGTTTATAATGAATATTGATGATGAAAACGGTCAAAATAAAAAGAAATCACACGCAACATTTTGTTATTGACTAAAAATACAAGTAGAAAGCCATTTGTTTATTTGAGACAGAGGCCTCTCTGTCTGGCTCTGTCAGGCTTGGAATTCACAGTGTAGACCGGGCTGGCTTTGACCTGTTGTAATTCTCCTGCTTCCTGCCTCCCAAGGATGAGGTTACACACTCAAGCCACCACGCCAGGCTAGCAAAACCCTTCTGGTGAATTCTCTGTTTGACAAGTACGTTTGATTTAGACTAATTGGACTTGACATGTGATATTCATGAAAGCAAGTTTCTAATTGGACT